>ML675614.1:5232336-5341790 GCA_007922155.1 Mesoclemmys tuberculata | reverse complement strand
ATGATCATATTGGTCCCTTCTGACCTATGAGTCTATGAGTCTAAAAAAAATTTAAGTGTCAGTGTAGGCCATTTGTACTGTCTGGCCAGGATGTGGTGACCCTTCCTTGGGCCCAGGAAGGCCACCACACTTCCCTTATGGGGGGATAATCAGCGCCTAACTCCAAGTCGTTAGCCCTGGCTCCTAGCGGGGCGGGCCAGCGAGCAGTCTATTGCCCCCAACCCCCAGGCAGGGTGAGGCCGGCGAGCAGTCTATTTGGCTCGGCTGGGGAAGGGAGACGCAGGCCCGCCCACCTCCACTGCATCCCGGCCCCGGCCCCTAGCAATGGCAAAGCAGTGCCACTGCATCAGCGGGGCTCCAGCCGCAATGTGCTGATGGAGGTTTCGCCCCGACTCAGCCGCTGTCGAGTGGGCCGTCCCTGGGACACTTCCTCCCCTGGGTACCTGACCGCTCTGTGTCCGCTGGGGTACTCGGCCAGTGGCAGACCCCCTAGTCCCACTTCGTTGATCGGGAGCAGCTCCTCTAGGCTGCAGGGTTCCCAGGGTCCATTGGGCTCACGCTCCCAGGGTCCTCCAGCATCAGGCAGCTCCTCCAGTTCTGCCCCGGCTTTGGGGAATAATTCCTCCCCCTGAGCCTCGGGGGGCTCGGTCCAGCTACTAGGGGCTGGCGGCTCTGTCCAATCACTAGGGCTCAGAGGCCCAGTCCAGTCACTGGGGCCCTATCCAGTCACCAGGCCCGGGTAAGCCAGGCAGAGTGTGGGGCAGTTGCTCCAAGTGGGCCCTTGGTCAGGGTCAGGCCTAGGCCACGGCTGGTGGGAGGGCACATCTGTCTGCAGCGGAAGCTCCTTTCTCGCTGAGCTGCTAGACTGGCCTTTTATACTTCCCCTTCCAGGTTCAGCTCCGCCCCTCTGTTGCAGGTCCGGTTCTGTTCAGTCAGGGGGTGGTGACCCTTCTTCCAGGCCAGGCTCCGAGGAAGGCCACCTCGCCTTGTGGAACTTGTGGAAGTTATGTATGGAAATGCTTGTACCCGTGTTCCAATAACGTGCTTAGCATTGGTTTCCAAAGTCCCACAACAAAAAATACATACAGTACTGCATGAAAATGAATGGTACATTTTTGTATTATAGTCTGTTAGAGAAATTACACAATATAGGTCTGTTTCTTTCCTCCATTTAATTCCACTATAAAATTAAACAAAAATGTAGGATGGCATTTGTGTATTCTTTCTAAGCTGTTATCAGGACTAATTCCACATTTTGCCACAAAATATGCTGACATTTCAATACTGTGATATTTTGCAGAATTTTAAGTGATAGCAAGATATGAAAGCTCGCCTTGCAGCTCTAGAACTAGGCATATTACGCTCTTGAGTGTGAACCAAATGGACAAAAATCGGAGCTAAAAACTTCAGAATTTTTGGAAATTTCAGACTTGCCAGTGTAGTTTTACTTGCTTGTTATGTTTCCAAACAAGAACATCAACATTTTTTAAAAGATGACTGCTGAAAAATTAGGCTCCTAAATCCAGATTTAGGCAACTAAATAAAAAGTCAGATTTTCAAAAGTGCTGAACACCCAACAGATGCTACTGATTACTTCAGTGAGAACTGATCAGAATATTTTTTTTAATTAGGATTATATTCAGGTGCTTAATCACTTGTGTACACATGAAAAAAGGCTTTAAATTGAAAGGGGATTAACTATTCCTGAATAACTCCATGTGTGGACTCATTCCAAAATAAAAGTACTTTATTCTGATTTAGTTTAATCCACTTCCAAAATGGATTAAACTGATTTTGGAATCAAGCTCTCTTTCATAAGTGTCCACAGATAGAGTTAATCAGGAATAGCTTTCCAGAATAACTCCATGTAGACAAGCTTCAAGAATGGACTTTGAAGCCTAACTTTGGAGAACTAATTTTTTTAAATCTTGGCCAAAGTCTGATAGGATATTCCTGTGTAATAACACTCAAATCTGTGATTTTGTAGGATTAATCTAATCCATGGGTTCTCAATCTGGGGGTCATGACACCTCCTCCCCTTTCCTTACAGCAAGGTGGAAGAGAGGTTCTGAAACTTCTCTCTATTACAACACTGGGCCATGGAATGAAGCCACTGGTTCAATCAAATTCTGTTTTGTATCGTTCAATTGCTCACTCTCCCTGTAAAAAAGAATGAATAAATAACTTAGTTGAAAGCAAAGTTTTCCTTCTGTGTTAATTCACCAGGAAAAGTCCTCTAAAACAAGATTTCACATATAAGCATAGCAGTGATTATAGAGGGATAAAATGCTGTGTAACAGGAAAAGTTTTTAAACTCAGTTGATTTAAGGCCCTGATTCTGTGGCCACATTAATGTAAATCAGGAGTTGGGCCAGTATTAGTGAGAACAGAATCACTATGAGATGCTTAGTCAGCAAATATGACATGGGAAATAGAAGTAACATTTTAAAGTATAGGAGGTGAGCTAGTATGTATTTTTTGTTTGCATCTGTTGTGGGGCTGGTGTGACATGCTGTACCCCATGTACACCCTTATAGTGGGATTTGTGTATCATTCATGTTCACCCTTCTAGTGTAACGGTGTATTGTCTAATGCAAAGTATACCATGTAAGGTGTTTTTGGAATGTTCATGACATACTGAACATTATTGTTATGTTAGTGAGGTGACAACAAGAACCAGCTTGCTGTCAGGTTCGATTTATATGGATCCCTCAAATAAGGAGCGACAAAGATTGCTTTGCATACAACTTTGTTTTACTTACAACAATTTATACATCAATAATTACAATTTAAAAATCACCATTGATTCTTATTTAATACAACAATTTAACTACTTAAAACACAGTCACAATTACAACTATACAATTATATTTACAAAGCTAACTTACACTATAGAGTTATACTTATGCTATTATACTTACACTGCAATGGCGAGGTTTGTCAGCAGTAAAACAGCACTCCAATTCTACTAATATGATTCCCGGGTTTACATCTGAGTGGAAAATACTATCACACTCAGGTTACACAGCCCCACACTCTATACTTAGGTTTGAGCGGCAAGCTGGGGAGAGACAGTAGGTAGATCACGCCTACATGTAGAACTATTCTGTTGTTCTTCCAAAGGTACGGGACATCTCCAGTTTACTTCCTGTTTTTTGATCACCTATATTCTCTTCCTCACAACCATATGCCCACTTTTTAGCCAATTAGAAGTTTCCAAGAGCGATAGGGTAATTGGGGACTGCACCCCGAAACAGCGAAACTGACAGAGTGAAACCCGATTTTATTCTTCTTAATTGTCCAGCTGTTGTTTGCTGCTGACAAAGAATCACCCATTGCAATACATGTCTCAACACTATTCAAATGCAGTTTACTGAGTTTCGAGTCACAGAGATTTTGCTACAATACATGAATGGATACTGTTCAAAGGAAGTTTCTCAGAGATTGATACTATTTAGATGAAGTTTACTGGGTTTGAAGTAACAGGTTTTCCAAAGGCTACATTCTGATTACATTGCCTTTAGTACTTAGCGCCTGCTGACTCCTCCCCGCGCTGGTAAGTTTCACAGAGATTTTGTTACAATACCTGGCCGACGGGGGTTGATACAAAGCAGTTAGCATTTTACATTTCGGTCCAATGAGTTTATATTCCTATTAATTTAAAATGGAGTTGGGTCACTTTAGTTATAAAATGAAACAATGTTACAACAGTTAGCATGTTTCTTGCAATGCCATATATATGTACAGATATGAAGCTCTGCTAGGTCATATCCCCAAATGTATGTCTCACGTGATTTGACTAGACCAGGCAATCACAAAGCTAAGTCCATCACAGTATCCACCTTTCAACCTTTTACAGATCACAGAAGCCTTTCTTTGACTGTGGATTTAGAGATAGACATATCCCGCCTGCACACAAATCTCTTGCTGCTTTCAAAGTGAGTTCTGCATGCACAGCAGTGGCGGCAAGCATGGTCTTTTCCCTTGACTGTTGCAGCCACCCCCACTTAGGGTTGCCCTTCCATTAGCAGAACAGCTCAGAGAATGGGTGTGCTGAAAAGAGAGGGTGTGGTGGGGCATCATAGAGGGGGCAGTCTTTCATGTGGTCACTTCTTGAATCAATAGGGTTGGTAGGTCTCACAACCTGCTTATTTTGAACCTCTGGGAAACTCCCAGGTGGGAAGATGAGGTTACCTGTAAATCCCACAAGGAGTAGGAGGAATGATGTAGTGGATAGGGGACTAGACTGTAACTATCTGTGCAAAATATGGAATGGTTAACAAATGAAAGAAACTACCATAACCCTTTGATTCTTTGTAGCTCAGCTAAGTCCCACCATGCCTTGTTTGTAATTCTTTGCATTTAAGCTAAACCTTAGCTGAACTTTAGCTGATCCCAGTGGGTTAACCTTAAGCTGATTTTTAGCTGGTACCTAGTGTGTTATCAGTAACAGCTTATGTGTCCTCTTACTCTGACCTGTTGATCCTTAAGAAATGTGTCCAGCTGGCCAGAAAGGGCCTACTTGTAATTGAAAAGGGGCAGGTATTTTCTGTGTTTCATGAGACAATGGTCTATTGAGACGTGTTCAGCTTATCAGGAACTATTCTAACCGATATTTTCTGTCATGACGACTTGGTTACTAATATCTTTGGTGACTGATAAAATAATAGATTGTTGACCTGGTGTTTTTAGCTTATCAGTTATGTAAACCAAATTCCGTGAGAAGAGCTCCACAGGTCAGTAGGTCGTTTTCTTCTGTACCTGTGCTGAGAACATAAGGGGATGTAATTCTGGGAGCTAGTTGTAACAGACTAATGCTGACTGCTGCTCCCCGCACTGGTCTGGTAGGTATAACCTTCCTTTCTGTCTTGTGTTGTGTTAATTTTTTCTAATAATCTTAGATGAATAAATTCCAGTTGAGCCAGTTATCTGACACCTCATTGTTAATATTACAATTAACATATTAATAATAATAAATAATAAAAATTGAATAGATAACATAACTTTCTCCTGAAATTATGGATCGTTTGCATCCTGGCTAAATTCTGAAGTGTCTGCTTGTTTTCTGCAGCAGTGCACTTTTGGATTGTTATCCTGTAGGTCATCCAGTAGCTTCTTTGTTTTTCTCATTAGCTTTCACAGAACAGAACTTTTCCACAGGCCATTTGAGTGGAGTCAGACCGATTAGTTTCACTAGCTCTTTTCAGTTGCCTGAGAATCAGCGTTGTGACAATCCATCTCTACAGAGTTCTCTCCACTTATATTTGAGCCATCATAGATTCCTATTTGTAATGCTGTTGCAATCACAGGATGTTATTTCCTGCTCTGTTACACTTAAAAGGACCCTTCTGCAGCTGTCTGCTATAATATGGAATGCTTTGTTTATCTATTGAGAAAACAGGAATGTATTATTTTGTGTGTTAACAATGGACACCCCCTTCTTAACCTGACTGGATGCAGATAACAACAACAGCTGACTGAATGGATTTCCTGCATTCACTTGCAGTATTAGAAGATGAAGCAAAAGCAGCATTTTCATGTTTATTGGCAACATTAGCCCAAACAGTATAAAGCAAACGTAGAATTGACGGCAACGGTCTCCAGTTTGGCAAGCAGCTAGCAGAATGTCGTATTATATTTGTACAGTTCATATAAAAATCAGGTGCTTTCCTTTTTTAGGTAAGTTGGGCTTTACATGTCTTTTACAAGGAGAAAAGCAGTCCAATGGATATGTACACACTTTAAATCTAGCTAACAAAGTACCCATGTACCATGATATTCAGAACACTTTTTCTGTGTACTGGGGACAAATTATTCAGTCGCAGTCACTGATGTATAATAAAGGGCAGTTGGTTCCCTAAGGGAGATGTCACTTTATGCAGAACTGGTCCTGTGTACTGTACTGCTGTAGATATGCACAAGATATGCACTATTCAGCTCTATGCAGAGGGCCTAGGCAAAGATATATATGGGCCTGAAGTCCACGTGTGCCCTCCAAATAGGGACAGGTTCTGATATCTGTTACACCAGTGTAAATCCAGAATAAATCCTCTGACCTCAAAGTTCCTCTCCCTTCATGCTGCCCTGGTGCTGGGGACATATCAGAATGAGAGGGGGATAGGGGATGGAGCATGCTGCTCTCTGGGTATCTCCAGCTGGTGCATGGTCCTTTAAGGACTGTAGCTGGTTGGTGCAAGTTACAGCAACCTGCAAGTTGCTCTCGCCTGCCCTGGGGCAGGGAATCAGAACTGGCTGTTGGTTCCAAGATTCTCCTTTTCGGTCACCCTCCTGGGTGGAGTAGAGCCATCCTGCGCTAGATGCTCCTCTAGCCTTCAGAAGAGCCAGCTAAGCTCCTGCTCTCACTGGGGACCCCAGAGCCTGTTCTTGGCTTGTTCTTGCTGTCAGAGCTGGACGAGAGACTTATTTTTGGTGTTCCCTTCTCGAGGAAGGAGCTCACTCCACACACCATCAGAGTGACAGCTGCGCTCTCCTCCCTCCCCTACAGTACAGAAGGTGGCCCGCAGGGGAATGGCTGAGAAGGGACAGCAGCGGCTCACTGTGCCCTTGGCTTGCATCCGAACTGCTCCTAAGGGTTTGTGTACACTTACAACCTGCAGCTGTGCTGCTGTAGCACTCAGTGAAGACACTACCTACGCCAACGGGACAGCGTAGGACTTCACCTCCCAATAAGGCAGTACCTATGTCGATGGGAGAAGCTTCTCTGTCAACCTAGTGGTATCTACACTGGGAGTTTGGTCAGGATAACTGTATAGCTCCACAGCCCTGCGTGATGTAGTTACACCGACATAAATTTGTAGGGTAGACCAGGGCTCAGATTGCAGGGGAAGCAATGGGAAGCAGCTGTGGAGGCCGTGCCCTCTCCCTCCTCCCTACAGCAACGGGAGCAATAACAATCAATTAATAACCCAATGTAAATATGTCTTAATACGGCCACCCATGATGGCTACAGTTTAGTCTGAAGCACTATAACTGGCCTCCAGGCCACAGGCCGGACATCATGGGTCTTGCAGCTAAATGTCAAGGTTTGTCATCAGCTGTCTGGGTTCTGTTCCTGGTTCTGCCACTAGCTTGGAGTGCAACCTTGAATCTCAGGTCCCTGACAGAGAAATGGACAGTACCACCTAACTGATGGGAGTTTTGCCAGATTTTATTACAAGGATTTGAAAACACACTTTTTTATCTTCAGAATGTTTGTAATGTGCCTTCTCAGGGATCCTGAAATTACTCTTTTGTGACAGTACCTGTCATTCTGCTAGATTGGCACTGAGTACACAATCAAAATTCAGAATAATCAACTCTCTCCCCATGAGAAACCACTGCCATGCATCCTACCCCAAAGACTGAAACTAAAAGAGAAAATTAAGTCTATCACATCAAAATTCTTGCTCTGTTTTTACTGTTGGATGTGTCAGGAGAGTCTGCCTTAGAGAGCAGTATCCCTTTAAAGCAAAGAAAACTCCCAGGGCTTACCCTTCAGTAACAACAGAAACATGAAAGCACCTGATTTGCGTGCTCAGTGTGAAGATGTACTAGGAAAAATTATTCCATAACTGTGAACCTTCACTGCACTATGTGAGTGTTTGAGAAATCTGATGACATATACTCTATGTGTTAGTCTTTGTTATGACTCTGAGGAAAATCTCTGTGAACTCTGTCGTAAGAGAGATATATTTGTACTGGGAATTAATGTTGCAAGGCTGTCAAGCTGTGACAATTTGAATGAGGGAGATTTCAGATGTCTCATTGAAACACACAGCAAAAACCCTCATTGTAAGAGAAGCATATTTTTAAAACTACTTTAAATGTAATCCAAATGTGGGAGTTTCCCTCCCTGAGTGTAAGAACTAGGAGCTTTGAATGCTGCCCAGTTCACTTTGTAAGGTGGACTTCCTGTGACTGTGCTATGGCTAGAATTTTCAGAACAGCTCAGCACCTGCCATTGGTGCCCAATTTTCAGAATGTTCCGATTTTAAACATGCTGGGCTCTTTTGAAAATCTAGCCATAAGTGTCAAAATGGGAGCTGAGCTCTACTGAAAATCTGGCCCTTAATTAAGTGCCCAACTGGATGCTGAGCTCTACTGAAAATCTGGCCTCAAATGTGGGTGCTGAGCCCTTGAATCTTCCACCTTCCCGCCCATGAGTTCTTTTGAAAATCTAGCCCTAAATGCTTCCAGGTGGCTGGATTCTTCAGCAAATTAAATGAAACAAATGTCCTATGGACAAATGGGCACATCAAAACTCAGACATAGGGGGTGGGAAGGAACTTCCCTGAAACTGAGATGTTGATAATCCTTGCTCCAAATGTGTCTTTTTGACTCTCTGAATTTTGTGCCTGCTCTGGCCTCTGCTGCATCCATGTCAGGCCCTGCTTTTTCACTCTTTGCTCTTAGCTTGAGGGCTTGCTGAGCTGCACAATCGGTGGGTCCAAGTTCTCCCTCCAGAACACATGCCTGATGTCTTCACTTCTAGTTATTCAACTGGATTTGAAATGAATACGGACTGCTAGAGTAGCACCCGAATGGATTGTTGGTGGAGGTTAGGTTGGTTGCAGCATATCTGTCTTTGTTCCTGCCAGGCTAATGATGTCCCTAGAAAAGGGAAGGTGCTGTTGAGGTGCAGCCACAAAGATATGAGGGTGGATGGCCGGAGCTGTTGAGTGAGATGCCTTTGCTGAAGATTGGGTTGGCCAATGTAGGTTATCTTGTTCAGCGCAGTAGTAGTACTATGAGCGGTGAAGTGCTGTTGATGGAGTATTCAGGAAAAAAAGGGTACAGCTGGTGTTCTCAGAATAAATTCAAATACTCCTAGCCATACTGAAGCCACTAGGAGTTTTACCATTGACTTTAATGAGGCTAAGATTTCACCCCTGGAATGTAGGTTTTTGGGAACTTTGACTTACAGCAGTGCTGATTATCTGCTCGCCATTTGTTGAACTTATCCGTTGGTTTGTCTTCACAGCATGGGCTATCCTACCCGAGCTAACCTGAATCCAATTGGCCCGGGTAACAACATCAGTGAAAATGGTGCAGCACAGATTTCAGTGCAGACTACCGAGCTGACACTGGGCCCAGAGTCTGCGCTGGATTTGAACTACCTGTGCTGAAGTCTGCCTTGGATTCTTCTCTGCTATGGTTACCTATGCCAGCTGGAATCAAGCTAGTTTGGGGAGGTTATCCCATGCACAGCTTTTGCTTTGTGGTCACAGTGCTATGGGGGCAGCGTAGGCTGTCAGCACTTTACCTCATTGCCAGGACTGTCACTTTCTTGAGTTTGATACTTATGTTTTCTATTTTTTCTTCCAAATGTGGATTCTTTTTTTTCCCTTCTCATAATGGTATCCCAGGTGACACCAGGGTAACAGCCATTTAAGGGATATTTCCAGGAATAGACATTTTCTGATATAAATACATGCCTGAAAGACTGAATACTGCTTTGCCAATAAAAAAACCATCAGAAATACTTTAAATGTTCTAAGGCTCTATAGAAAATTGAGGAAACAGCACACGTACATTTAGAACGATATTGACTAATAGAAGAGGAGGCATTTTGACTAAATTGTTCCTAAAAGCCTTCAACATAAAGTGCTGTGGAATAACTACAGATTTAGACTCCTGTTACATCTTCAAATGAGCTCTTAGGCAAGCTTGATTCTTATCTACAATGTGACTTCAGTGGCTTGCTGCTTATTAGTGAAGTGTTTTGTTCAGCTACAATTAAAAATCAAAATACAAGGAAAGGTGTAATAATTTTCACCCTTAGAATGCATTTCCTTCCACTTGTAATGCCATTCCTGCATTTCATTTTGCAGAGAGGTTTTTGAACCATTGCCCTACAAAATGGCAGCCAAGCATTGGGTCTTGGCTCACTCTAGTTGAAAGCAGGAGTAATTACACTGACCTGAAGCAGATGGTGCTACTGTAACCAGCTGCTCTCTGGCTTGACACATCGGGATTGAACTGGAGACCACTCAAGCTGAAAGCATGTGTTAAACAGCCAGTGCTGGGCAGCTGGTTCTGTAACAGACTCACATTCTCTGTGGATCAGGAACAGAAGGGATCTGTAACATATTACAGGAGTGTCAAATGGGTGTAAATGGAGCAGATTCAGGCCCATAGTGCCTGAGGAACTCTTTTCACAAAGTTCATTGTGCATTTCCCGCTGCCCTGGGTCAGCTTCCTTGGCCAGAGGGAACACAAGGCAGGACGTGGCCTCCTCTGCCCTCTTTGAATCTTCCACCGCTGGTTGTAGGTTCTTCTTAGAAACTAACAAGATAAAATTTGCCCCTGTGCAGAGGGCTGCAAAACCGTGGCTCCACTGAAGTCAAAGGGAATTTTGCCATTGATCTCAATGGTTCCAGGATTTCACCTGACATCCAGACTTCACTGAAGTTCCATTTAAGCCCTACAGCCAGGTCATTAAAGGGTTTTAGGCTCCTGGAAGTTAGGATGTAGAGCCTAGGAGTGTGAATGGAAGTGGACTGTGATGGGGGTATAAACCCCACACTGACAGTGACAGGGTTAAGGGGAGCCGGCAAGCCCCGTTAAGCCCATTCTGTGGTATCTGGAGGGTAGACGGTAATTAAGGATTAAACCCAGCTGGGGAGAACCAGAGTGAGCGGTTCCTATAAAAGAGATGACAGGCCAGTCAAGAGAAGAGACTCGGGAGGAAAATGGTTGGGAATTTTGGGGGCCAATCGAGGGGTCCCTAGGAAGACGCTCTGAGGGTCGGTTGCTTTGAAGGCAAAAGTCCTGGGAGGCGGTGCTCTGTTGTAGACTGAGGAAGTGCTCTGCAGCCTCTGGGAGAGGGCTGAGTTTGGGCCTTATAACTCTGGGACTCTGTGTGACCTTGCTGTGGTGGGCCAAGCTGCTGCCCAGACCCTGAAATCTAGAGCAGGAGGAGGAGGTACAAGGGCTCCAATGACAGGCCTTGCCCTGAGGAGGTGCTCTGGGTTGGTGAGTCATTCACTACCTTTTGGAATACGCCATTTGGGAAGCAAGATGCGACAAGCTGGAGAAAGATAGGTGCTTCCTGCTGTAAACAGGGGGTTGCAGTGGTACCCCTGGTGGTGTAGCTCAAGGGCACCATGGAAAGAGGGCTTTCCCCACTTGAGGAATCCCCTTTTGCAAGCAGAAAGAATGTGATCGTCCCCTCCTCACCCCCTGACAAAGAGCAGCAAAAAGGGTTATGCTGAGCAGTGTGGGGTACCAAAAGAGAGGGCTCCCCAGGAATGGATGTGGAAGAATGAGCTAGAGGCTGGCCTCTCTAAGAGCAGAGGTGTTTTCTGCCCCATGGGCGACACCGTCTGCTTGCCTTGCTCAGTAGAGCGGATGAGTAATGTTGTGATAGGTGGGTCGTGTGGCCAAATTAGTGGTGGTAGAGAAGAGTGGATGGGCAAGAGCTAGAAGGCAGAGGCCTTGGGTAGGACTCCAGGTAGAACGTCCTGCGAGTTCCTGAGTGATAGGGAGAAAAGGGTGGTGTGAGTAACTCAACATACTGACTGAGCTCTAAGGTTGGCTGCCAACATTTCTGGGTGAAAGCCCCACTAGTTAACACTAGGTAAAACACACATCCTGCTCTGCCCTGCCCCTTCACCCACCACAGATGCATACAACCCCTATAAATACAGGTGATGATAACATTAAAGGACATTAATAATCATAAATTACTCTTGCTCTTGGCTTTCCTTGGCGCAGCTGCCAACGCAGGCCCCGTGTGGCCTCGCCTCTTCTCGTCCCTTGTGGACGGAGGGTAATGGAAGCAGCGGGTGCTGGTAGGCTGGCTAGGGCTCCTCCAGGCCCCCACAGGCGAAGGGCTTCTCTGCTCCAGTTGGCCACCCAGCCAGCATGGCGCTTCGAGGGGGAAGGGGGCTGCTTATCCACTTCAGCCAGTCCAGAGCTGGTGGATACTCTTCTGTTCGGGCCAGCGTGGTGCTCGGGGGGGCTAAATGACCTCAATATTATTGAAGCCTCACAGACCCCCTATAATATTTGGTGCACCCCTGGTTGGGAACTGTTGCTCTAAGGGACTGGGGCCTGTCGACTGCAGGAAGCCAATACCACCCAGAACGGCGGGAGTGTAGGGAACAAGGTGGCTGAAGGAAAAGCCTCAGCAGGGAGCCTCATTTTCCTTTTCACTTTTATGTTGCTAAAGCTGACCCCAAGAAGTGTTGGTATTGGGGACACAGCTATTTGAGGCCAAGAGGGGAAACTGAGGCAGCAGTGCGCTTGAGTCTGGACTTGGTAAGGTGGCTTGGTGACAGCACTCCTACATTTATTTCCTTTCTCATCTTGGAAAATGCTCTACATCCCTGGAGTTGCTGTGTTCAGGCTCTTCTTGCAGTGTTAGGCAAGATAGGAAAACCTGAACTTGGGATTTACAGCCCATTTACAGGCATCAGAACAGAGTTTTGAACTTGGGGAGGGGCTTTGTAGGGAAACAACAATGGTGCAAGGGAGAACACTAGATTTGTTTAAGGGTAAACGATGGCTCAAGGTAGTATACCCGAGTCATTTTGTTTAGACTGGACAATAGGAACTGGTCATTCCTGGCTATGGGCGAAGTTACTTCGAGGGAGCTCACAATGCAATCAGCCCAATTCAGTATTGTGGATATCAATAAAGGATCTGACTAGAGCTGGTCTGATCATTGCTGAGCTGGGTGTGTGGAGGCGTGGGTTCATTGCCATCTGGAGCAGAGATCCCCCATCATGCAGTATTTCCCTGCTTCTCTGGCCCCAGAGTTCAGTGTGGTCCATGCCTTGGAATCTCTGTTCTTCATTCTGTATGCTAATGGAGATGCCTCCTTGTCGCATCTTTGATGCAAATGAGGCTAGGGGAGTTACCTTAATCCTGTCACCCTTGTCTGGAGGGGTTTAGGTGTCTCCCATTGCTTTTTGTAAGTCTTTCTTCTGGTCAGTTCTGGTTCAAGCAGAAGGTGGGGGGTGGTCCTTCGTGAGTTAGACAGGCTGGGTACTGTGCCCTGGTTCCCCAAGAACACAGAGCAGACAGGTAACAAGTTCCCTTGTTGATGGGGTGCTTGTGTTGAGCAAGTATTCCCATCACATTCTTTCTCCGTGGTACCGGGTTTGATCTTCAATCCATTGCAGCCACTGCATCAGTCGCTAGGTCCAGGAAACCAGCATAACCAGATCGATTGCTAGTATAATTTGGAAACCAATGATCACCACAATGGGGGTGAAGCATGATATTTAAAAAACTTGTTGCACTGGGGCTTCACCAAAGCAAAGTGTCCCACCAGGAGTGATGGCCTGTGTTTTTAACTGTGGCGGCTAGCCTAGAGATTTCCTGGTTGTGGTGTTGAATCTTGAGTATGCCATTCTCTCCCAAAGTTTTGAGCCTTTGCAATTCAGTTTGCAAAGAAGGATGAGTTAATAGTCTCTTAACGGCAGTGAGACCTATTCCCAGCGAAAGGGAGGAAACCTTGTATAGCTCAGGGCAGGCATTCAAATGTTGTACAGTCCATATAGACACAGTAAACTTAAGATCACAACTAACCATGGTGGTTACATTACAGAAACAGCGATTAATGTAACGCACCATGGGTTGAATCCAATGTCCATTAATCAATACAATATCACATCTTGTTCTCACGCGCACACATGCTTTACCAATATAGACAATAACAGATTCCCTCTCCTGGATAACATCAAAGGAACAGTGTTACTTATTCCCAGGTTTGGGGAAGAAGCATTTATCATGTTCCTCCCATGCTTGGTCTTCACTGATGTACCCCAAACCTTCTTTCCTCCTACACCCTTTTACATTCACTGTGTTCTTCACCTTATCTTTCTGCCAGGCACAAGTATTATGATCTCTGGAGTACATTACTGAGTTCTCATTAATCTGTATCACCAGTGGGACTACTGGAGAGATAACTATGGCAGGCAAGGAAATTAGAGTAATCAGGAATAACTGCATGCTTTGGTGGTGGTGATTGTATGATGCGTTAACTAATCTCCACCAGGGCTGGAGGGCTATTCCTTCCTCGGTTACATGGTGCCAAAACAAGTGGATTGCCTCCATGGGAATTTGTCCCTCTATGGCTTGCTGAATCATTCCCACCACTAGCAAGGAGGTTGCAGGAGTGTCCTGATTCTGGTATGCACGTTCTGGTTCACCAAATAACGTCATTTTGAGGACTTAAACGAAAGCCAGGGTCATGCTGGTCTTTAATGTTGTTGTGAAATGTGTGTGTATAGATGCTGTGTAAGGAGTTGTTTGTATGTGTATTGACAATATGTTCCTCAAGTCGGTATCAAGGCCAAGTTGATTGGTTTTCTGTCAGACAAAAGATATTTATTCACCTATCTGTGGCATGCAAGTTAACACAATGGAGAGTCCTTTACGTACAAAGGCAACAGGGAAGAGTTGAAATCAGCAGGGAGGCTGCATACTGGAGAATAAGCTAGGGGAGGTTACCCTGACTCTGTGATACAGACAATGAACTTTGGAGAATAGAAGGAGAAGGCAAGGAAGAGACCCCTTTAACCTCCACTGAGGAAGCAATCAGGCAGTGGAATTATATTAATGAAAATGGGATCACAACCTGCTCAGGTTAGAAACTCTGTGAAGGACACTTGGGTGTGATAAACTTCTTTAGAAGGTTTGACTCTAGAAATTGTTCATAATTTTGTTTTATAAGTAACCCTTTTGTTTCCATTATCCTTCCTTGTAATCCCTTGAACCTTTGATGATAAACATATTGTTTTCACTAGAAATATGTCCATGCTGTGGTATTATACAAGGAGCTGATCCAGAGGGGAATCGCACAAGCTGGTGTGTACGCTAGTCCCTTGGAATAGCAGAACTGACACTACTGTGACTGTCCAGTAGATAAGGGGCTGGACACGACAGGGGAACACTTCAAAGGGGATTGGAGTGGGATGCACCTATGCTTAAACTGCAAGGCAAAGAAAAAGCTGGCATAGCCTAGGGGGTGGTGGGGCTGACAGGCTTGTGGTACCCAGCGTAGCACAAGCAATTCTCCTTCACGGGAAGCAGGAGGATAACGGGATGTCTCTTGGTATTGGGTACTCTGAGAATCCTCCCAGGTCTCAACTCCAGTTGAGTCAGTGGGAGTTGGGCACCCGCCTGCCCTTTGTGCCTCTTGCTGTTACCCAACATGTCCTGTCAGACAATCTTTTTCAAAAGCATTCTGGAGTGATCTACCTTTTCCCATCTGCTTTAAACAGGAGCCATCTCTCACTGACCTCCATGAGAGCAGAGCTAGGCCAGGATGGGATGTCTTTCTGAAAAGCCCATGCATCAGGCTGGATCACAATAAGCTGACTTTATTATGCAAAAGCTTCATCACTCACTACTATATTTAGGAAATCCTCTCATCATCACCAGGATAATGTGCAGTTCACAGGCTGGCTATTGGCCAATAGACCACTGCTTCCATCAGTATCGGCGATGATGTAAACCTGGCCTCTTTCCATGGGGAATTGATCCTCTGGGCAGCAGGGCTGGTCTGAGGATTTGCTCTGGTTTATGGCACATGCGTGGGTGTGGGTCTATGTACAGTAGCACAGATGTAAAGTTATGCTGAGCAGGGCAACATAAACCTGAGAAACTGCCTTTTTCATGAAGACGTTCCAAGAAGGCGCGTTTGCAAATCACACATAGGCAATAAAATAATTGCAGGCACCATACTTGAAGCCTGAAGCTTTTGCTTTCATCTACTTTTTCTTAGGGAAAGTACAACAGACTTGGTGAACGACTGGCACAGGTTTTTGAAAACAGGTCTTGCCCTGGAATGAAGAGGTCTCCATTACCATCATAAGTACAGTGCACATGTGGATACTAATAGGTTCAGCTCAGTTCATCAGCTGCACCTTTGCCACAGTGGACCAAGCATAATTTCGGACTTGGAACAGATAGATATAACTTTGCAGCGGTGATGGTAAAACAGACTGCAGAAAAGGAATACCAAATGAATGCACATCCCACTGGTTGAAGATATCAATGCAATTTTGGAGTCCTGCAATAGTTAAACCCCAAGTCTTACCTTAGCATTAAGGCAGCACTGATGGTTGGGGTTTTAATGCCAATAAGTAGTGCTGTTGCAGAAGGATGACTTAGCATCCTTTGGAGGGTAAATTCTTGGCTGAGGAACAGAATAAATGAGGGACTCTTCACTGGACTTGGTGCATTTCACAGAGCTCATCAATAAATTGACAGAAGTGCAGAGCAGCTCATAACAGATGTGCTCCCATACAATAATTAACACCCCGCTGATAGTGGGATTATTTAGTTCATAGGATAGTGTTGATTTGCAAGATTTTGTAATCCCAAATGCACGACAGAAAAGCATCTTGGAGCTTATTTTGAAAGGGACACTGGCAAAGTATATAGGTCTCACAATAGCTTACTTTAAAACTGAGGTAGGGAGGAGGTAGGTTGGGGTTTTATTGGCAGATGGGTTAAGACTGCAGGATTCTACCAGTGATTTTTGTTTAGACAAAGCATTCTTGCATTTTGAGTGTGCCAAGGCCCTGTAACTCCAAGGAAGTTCATGGCAACACTTTTGAAAAATATAAATGGCTAGAGCCGGAGACTTCATGTTTGTCTCTACACAATCTTTTGCATGAACTCTGCAGTAGAAATAAAAGTATATGCCAATGCATCACATAACCATTCAAAACTTCCTCTAAGGAAAAAGGAGTAAAACAGGTGTCATTGGCTACATGACACTTGGCTGTGTACCTTAAAGCTCGATCTTGCATTTCAAATGAGTGTTGTTCACGGAAAAGTTCACCTCTGACTATTTCCCCCCCCCACGCATATATTTTAAAAGCAGTATGTGAGTTAAGGCTCATAGTTCCCGAATATCCACCTGTGCTTTCTACGGTTAGAATAAAGGCTCAGTCCAATGTTGAAGGGAGAAAATAGAATGGTTGTTTATATTTCGCTTGTGGTGAATAATGTAAGTGCATGTCCTGTATATTATGAAATTGATTTTAACTTGCTTCACAGGGAACTTGAAATCAAGCAAAAATGGCCACATACCAGCAGCTTTAGCTCCACAATTTTAGAGCTTTGTTTATCCTTTCTCTGCAAGCCGCTCTTTCCCATGTTGGGTACTTTCATGGTCTTGATCACTGTAATATCTGAGCATCTCACAATCCTTTTAAGTAGGGAAGCACTACTGTATCCCTATTTTACAGATGGGAGAACTGAGATACAGACACTGTCTCGCAGGCAGTCTGGCTTCTATTCCCTGCTCCACCACAGGTCTCCTGAGTCCTACCCTAACCACTGGACCATCTTTCTTCCCTTATTGTTCCTTTACCCCAGCATCATAACAAACCTGAGCGCATGGAAGCAGTAGAAAGAACAAAATCCTACAAGGACACAGATTAAAATATCAGCTGCTTACAGAGAGAGATTAAAGGCATACCACCTCGGCAATGTCACTTATAACTCTAATTAAGGCCGTGGTTCAGGAAATATCACTATTCAGAACAGCACGTAAGTACATGCTAAGCACATACTTAACTTCAATGGGCCTTTAAGTGCTATCATGAAAAGGAATGGCTGCATGCTTAATTGCTTTCTTGAATAAGGGCCTTGAGTTCATATGTTTTGACTTATTGTCATAGTTAATAATATTAGTATACTAGTAAATGGAGCCCCCTTAGATACATGTCTGTTTTTAAAATAACAAAAAGCCTTCTCCAGACTGTAAGCCTAAATCCTGCTAGCTTTACTCATGCAATATCAATGAGACTATGTGCATGAATAAGGCCCTATATTTTCTAGACATCAAGTGAAAACCCATTGAAAAATGCACTGACATCTGTGGCCTATGTTATACAGGCGAGCAGACTTGATGATTACAATGGAGCCTTCTGGCCTTGGAATCTAGGAATAGGTATTACATTTTTAGTAAGGTAAAATGTAGAACTAGTCTGAGTATGCAGGGGGAGGGGCAGTTAAGTATGATTTTTCATTTTAAAATAAAAGGGACAGTGAAGGGGAATATTTCGGCGTTTTGGCCGCTAAAGACTGAGAGCCAAAACCCTAATTGTTTTCAGCTACAATCTGAAAATTTTATTATTTAGGTTCTTTCTGATAACAAATCAAAGTGGACACTTTTTGTGGGAACTTTCATTTAGTCTAAAACCCAATTTTCCATTAAAGATTTTGATGGAAGATTTTCAACTAGCTCTAATAAAATGTAATAGAAAACTCACCGGTTAAAAGAACAGATTTGTTCAATTCATCTTCAGTATCTTACAGGGAAAAATCTTTATTTAAAAAAAAAAAAGCCTTTATCTCAGAACTTACTTTGAAAGTGAACATGCTAAAGCAGGGGTTGGCAACCTCTGGTACGAGTGCCAAAGGTGGCATGTGCAGTGATTTTGAGTGGCCCGAGGGATGGGGGTGGAAGTGCGGAGCGGCCGCTGTGTGGTCCTGCTTGGGGCTGGGAGCAGCTCTGGCCAGCAGAGCATCACTGGGCCTACTTGGGAGACGGGTGTCCGCTGGGAATGTCAGCAGGGGATGGCTCCTTCAGAGATGGGCCCAGCCGGTGCCCCCCCAGGTAATCCACTGCCACAGTGGGGGTGGGGGAGAGCAGGAAATTGGCCTGCAGACCCCCCCTCACTACCTCAAAAAACCCTGGCCAAGGCACTGGGCCCAGGGCACATGGGAGGGGGCGGGCGGGGCGAAGAGTTGGCACCCCCCTTCCAAGAGGTTGCTGACCCCTGTGTTAAAGGAACAGAACAAGGTAAAGAACACATTTGCTCTACAGCAAAGTAATTCCACTTAATGTATTGCTGCGATGATACTGGCTGTGTGTAAAGATCAGAAGAGCAGTGGCAATACTTCTACATTACTCTGTTTTGCCATAATTTTGAAAGGAGAGGCCCCGAGATGTAGGCCGATATATACACAGTGTGAACCAGTTTCCAGAGTGTTGAAAATGACGGACGCCCAACTAGATCTCAAAGAAGGGCCTGCTACAGTTTTGGCTTGTGAAATGCTAAAATCTTGAGCAGGGCCCCAGCATAACGTTTTCGGGCCCAGTACAAAGTTATAACATGGGCCCCCGCTGCCACACAGAACTACAATCCTTCATCCCAGACATACAATCTCATGAACCATGAAAAATGTTTTCCTCATGGTGATGGGGGTTGCAGCCTGGGCTGGGCCGCCCCAGGGCCTCTGGGCCCTGTACAGAGTATCCTTCCTCTTTCCACTCCCCCATGTGGGGGCCCTAGTCTTGACCTTTTTTGGGGTTACAATGGATCCTACCTAGTACATGATGGATGTTATGTATGGGAAAGAAATGCATGAGTTTTAAATTTTTCTACAGTGCCCTCTGCTGGATATTAGTTATATAAGATGCATAGTAGCTTATAGACTCACAAATGTATTCGGTAAGCATAAATTTCAAATGTGGACCCTGTTCAATTTTTTTAGGGAAGGGGCTACATAATGAAATGTAAAAGGTGTAACCTCATCTGAACTCTTTTCAAGGTGGTAATTGAGATAGAATGGTTAATGGGTTAGTTCAGATATTAGATTTCTAGGAATTTAGGCTGGGATTTTCAAGATCTTAAGGGAGTTAAGCCCCTACATTTCAGTGAAAGACAATGGGAGTTGGGGGCCCATTGTCTATTTGTGTTTTTGAAAGTCATGCCCTGTTCAGGGGACTGAATTCCTAGCTTCACATGTACTTTCAGAGGGGCTGCTGCGGGTTTGCTGAGAACGGGCGAAATAGCTACACCTCCACCTTTCTGTGACTTTTACAAGCAATATCACCCCTTTTTTACACCCCTTTCCACTGCCCAGTGGAGGGAAGAGGCTGAGCTACAGTCCTGTAAACAATTCTTCCCAATAGGAGTCCATTCAGTCATATGCACATGGCATGTGGATGAATTGACCTTGCATGTACCATAGTTCCAACATCTGTCAATGGCATGTATGCCAGATATTTTCATAGGATGGGTCAGTGGCTAGGTCAGTAGCAAAGGAGTCTAGGTTTAGTTCCCTGCTTTACAACAGACTACCTGTATGACTTTGGGCAAGTCACTTAGGCCCAGCTCCTCAAAAGGTGTGTAGGCCTTTGAGTAACTCATTTGAGACTCTGCTCCCTAGTCTCCGTGCCTCACTTTCCTATCTCTAAAATGGTGATGTTAGTTCTTCTCTTCTTCCCAGAGGTGTTGTCAGGCTAACCACACTAAAAGATTGTTCGGTGCTCACCGACTGCAACGATGAGGGCTATATTAGTACTTAGTTAGTATAAGATAAAGATTTTTGTCTATATTTATTTTAGTTTCACACCCACAGCACAGGTGTTGACGTAACTTCGTAGTCCTCTCTTTATTTTACTTTGTTATTGCAATGCAGGTCTGTTCTCCATTTAGCTCTCAGTTCACTCAAATTGTTTCACTGAGGATTGTGGAAACCTGAAGCTTTTCATGGCTAAAGAATTTCTTCTATTTCATTTGAAGGCACAAACCAGGTTCTTTAAATGCAGAACACAGAAGGGATCCTCCAGGAAGGGACATCACAAACATACACCATCCCAACCCGCTTGAAAGGGGCAGGGCCTATCTTATTTTACATCAAAGCAGTCCCCATTTCAAAACAAAACAAAAACTTACTACTTAATATCAAAGATTCCCACTTAAAGAGAAGACATACTTAACAGTGTTACCTGGCAGTAGCAACCCAGTGCCTATCTAGCATAAATTGTCTCACATCAAAGTCATCTTAAAGTTGGCCATCTCTACCATTGCTTGTGTCACTTACTATAACTGCATATAAGTTAGGCTCAGGACCAGCTGAAAAGCTGGTATGATTCTTGGTCCACAGCCGCTAAGCTGGTCTACTGGACTATCCAGCTGCAAAGATCGCTCTCCTTTTCAAGAGCAAACATCTCTTCCCCATCAGCTATGAAATCACCGTCACTTCTCCTTGGCAGGATGGTGTCCGTGAGCCAGATTTCAGCTTGCGCAGATTGATAGATCTCCTTTGACTTCAATGGAACTAAACCAGTTTACCTGATGTGAGGATCTGGCCCTGTGATCTGCCTTCCCCAACCACCAGGAGGGGCCGCTGGGCAAGTAGAGGCAGCAAGGGGCTAGGATGGAGAAATGGAGCTGCAGTCCTGAAGTGTTGGGCTTTCTCTGGCTGACAGCTCATTTTCAGAGCCTGCTGAGAGCAAAAAGACTATGTGCCCTATCAATTATCCTCTTTCCCCTCTTCATTAACACGAGGGTGATGATGGTGTGCATGGGTGACAATGATTCCCTCTTAACATCTCTACAATGCTTGGGGAAAGGAAGCAGCCTCCCTCAGTGTTTTGGTGTCTGTGGCTTTATCTCACTCCAGTGTAAAAGTTTTCTTCCATGTTCTGTAGTTATTTTGATTTATATAGAGAAAAACGCCTAACCCAGGCAACCTAGCCCCTGGGTAGAGTGCAAAGCCATCTGCCTCCTGACTTGTGCTGGAGATTATTCATGTGATTTGCACGACATGACAGGAAAAATGTATTTCATTATCATTAAAGGGTGTACAAAGAGGCAGAGTTATAGGAAGAAATCTTTACTAAGCATGCACAGAGATGAGTGCTATAGGCCGATGGGCCTGTGTTTGTGTGCCAGCACCCATGGCATCTCATGAAGCAAGGGTCCTTTTAAATCCTGATCCTATTTCTCCAGTTCCACTCATCAGATTACAGGATGGACATAGCAAGCAAAGGATGCTTTTGAGCAGGGATATTTTGGGAGCAGCTGAGAGCCCTTCCTGTAAAGCTAGTGGGTGGGATTTTTCAAAAGTGCTAAGTTGATCTAACCTCAAGACATCAGAAAATCATGCGTCACACCCCCTAAACTTGTGAGCTTAAAAAAACCCTCAAAACATGTTTTTGAGTGTGTCTTTTTAACTACCCTCTACTTCTTTGCCAGTGTGTGTGTGTGAATTTCAGGTTGAAAAGCCAACCCCTTGTGCACCCAAAAATGCACGCCTCAGCCTGGCTGCTCAGTTAGAGACACTAAACCCATCCTCCCTCATGTCTAAGGCAGGGGAACTACCATCCATTTCCTACCATTGTCTTGACTCTCTTCCTTCCTAGTTGATTTCCTTTGATAAAAGAGGGGCTAGATGGCAAATCGTTGGAACTTGTATTGTGTTTTAGGGAGAATTCATAGGGTGGCCGCCTTTCGTCATGTTTTCACAAGACAGGTCAAAACCAATTGCTAGCGGAGAGATAAAATCACAGGAGTTGGCAATTCTAGCTCTTCTATTTAAAGTCAAAGGTAAAACTCTCACTCACTTCAACAGGAGAAGGCTAAGGCCAAAGATAAACATTACTAGAAATCCCATATGCAACCTTCTTGTGCTTCCACTACATGAAAAGACACAGATATATTATGCAGGCCTGGGATCTGGTTGGAATACTTCAATATACTAAAGGGGCTTTGTTGTGTATTTTGTGTGTTGCCTAATTGCCGAGGTTGCCCTAGCAACAGAGCTTAGCTTCTTGCCATAGCAATAGAGTTAGACTATTAGGCGATAGCTCAGCCAGTCCCGGCTGGTTGTAGCGTTAGTTCAATAAAGACGCTTCCTGTGTTGCATCTCTCTGTGTTCCTGTGCTGATTTCCCTCTCTGAATACAAGCAATTAAAAGGAATTCAACATAATCAATTGGCGGCAGAGGATGGGATCGACCTTGCTGCACTGGCAAAAAAAGGAAAAGTCAATGTAAGAAAAATCCTTTTTTGCTGTTTTGGGGGCTGGGCTGTTTACACTGAGGGTTCAAACTGAAACTAAAACGGGCTCTGCTTTGTTCTGGCTGAAGTGAAGCAGACAGACTGGGAATGGGGAAGAAACAAAAGCAGTGCTAGTGAGTGGAAATCACCAGCAATTGTGTGTGAACGACCCCAACACACATGAATAAAACCACAAAATACACAACAGGCTATATCTGGGAGCGGTATATTGGAGCATTCCAACCCGGATCCTGTAAACATGTACGCGCTAAAGTTTATGCAGGTGAGTAATCCTTCTGAAGTCATCAGATTACTCACGTGTGTATAGTTAAGCATGCCCTCAAATGGCAATTTAGTTAGGAGCCTTAGGAGCAATCAGTTTAAATCCTTACCCTCGGAGAGATGAAAAGGGAGGAAGAGAAGTCCATGGACCAAACTGCAAACCTCTAGTATCTTTCCTTTTGTCAGTTATTTATTATTTGCATTATGGCAGCCACCTGGGAATACGAGGGGGTGGAGTAGTGCCAGGTGCTGTACAACCAGAATAAGAAAATGGTTTTTGCCCCCAAGGAGTTTCCAGTCTAATTATTTAAAATCTAATCCAATCACAGTCTACATTTTCCCCCCAGGGTTTTGCTTTTGTTTGAAGAATGCCACCCGGATGAGTTTCAAATCAGTTAGTTAGCCTGATCATGGCAATTTTGGTGTGACTGGTTGTGACTCTTGATACCTTGGAGATTCAGTTACATTAAATGGGACTAATTACTTTATCCTTCAGAGTACCCACAAAAAGTCTGTAAAGCCCCATAAAAGATGGATTGTTAAATCTTTCTACTCTGGGGAGTTCCTGAAGATTTCTCTCCTTTAATGCTGTTGCAGTTCACCTGTGATGGATCTACTTTGTTTTCCTGAAGTTTTTCTCAGTGGGAACACTACTGAGTGATATGATTCTCTCTTCCAGAGTTTTACATAATAACTAAATTCCTAGAAAGTGAGCCAGCCCATCAATGAGATGTATTCTTACATATCCTATTAAAATATAGAGTTAATATTCCGGTTTGTTTATAAAGTCCCGTGAAAAGATGTGATATGGTAGCACCTATATATTATGGTGAAAAGTTCAGTAGAATAGCGTATTATAATGGAATATTCCCGTACAGTACAATATATGGTGTCTGTGGTATGAAACACAGATGAAGAGTTTCAGAAGCGACTAGTGATTTTGGAAAAAACAATGAGAGTCCTGTAGCACTTTAAGGACTAACAAATTTAATTTCTGCAGGCATAAGCTTTTGTGGCCTATAACCCACTTCGTAGTAATTTTGGGTGCCTCAGTTCTGGGGTGTCTAACCTGAGACCACTTCAAGGAGCCCTGATTGCAAGACAAGACTGAGCACTTGAAAACAGGTGCTTAAACTGGGCACCCAAAAACAGGTGCACTCAAAATGCCTACCCACTTTAGAAAATTTAGGCCACAGTACATTGTATACTAAATCACTAAGCTGGTGGCTTCTTAAGCATAAATAACTTGATTGTTTCCATGAGTTGGAATGGGGGGGACCAGATGGAAGGATATAGCAAAAATGATTAATCCACTTTCAGAACTTGTAAAATTATGTCTATTTCCAAACATCAGCCAGGGAATTGACCAGCTATATATTATAAATTACATTTATAATACAAAAACTGATAGTCTTTTAACTCCCTGTTTAGTTGGTGCTGCTATAATACTATATAATTTTAATTACAGTCTGGTTTTCTATCTTATACCTGTTGGCCGATATTTAGAGCATCTTTGTTTTAATGTTTCTTTGAATGTTTAATTACTCTATAATAGCACAATAATTACCATGTAGCTACAGAGGAATTACATAGTTGTCTGTACTCAGTAAACTACAATGTTAACCCTATAGGCAAACAAATAATTATGCAGCAAAAGTGCCTGTGAACTTAAATGATAATTACCAAACAGGTAAAAGAAACTTAAAAAGTACAGGGACCTATTATATAAACAATACTTTTAATATAATTTCTTAATAGTTAGTTGATTACCCTTTACTAGAAAAAGATTATATTGTATAACAGGTAGTACTAAGAAGAATGTTGTCATTCCATTGTACGTTCATCATGCAAATAATATGCATCATGAATATCTGTTCGTTTCTACGGAAATGGTTTTAAACCAAGCAAAGGGAAAACTTTCTTAAGAGTCATATTGTTTTGGATGGATTGTTAATTCTGCCCTTTTAAAGAAAATTGGTGATTCCACAGCCACAAGGTGTCAGTGTGTACAAGGAAATAAAAATCTCTCACTTAAAATTAGTTTGCTTGGGAAGTATAGTACTCATTAGACACATTGGCCAAGTAGTTGGTCTTTAAAATTAAATTGTATTCACAGCAGTCTCATATTGAAGGATATAGCTTAAGGATTTCAACTATTTGTTCTTTTTAAAAAAAACCTATTCATAACAGCAGCAGTAACTTAAGAGCACTCACTCAACCTGTTTCTAACTATCTTGTCTCGTACTATAGAGTGCCTTAGTTAAATGGATATTTTACATTAGTATTAAAGACTCAGAGATGCCTCATGGAAGACTTTGAGAAACATTCCATTTATAAACAGATCTGCTCATTTATCATGTTTCTCATCTAAAAAGCTAAATTAATATAAGCCAGCTGTGCATTCCTAATGCAACTCACTGTGGCATCTAGGTACCAGATTCAAAATTAAGAATAGCACAATTTCAGTCCAAGAAGAACTATTCTTTCCATCCCACCCTTATTTTAAGAAGCTTCACTTAGTGTTGTATATTTTCATGAGGAATATTGCCAGGCCATTCTTACTCCATCATTAGCGAAGGAAGGCTTTGCAAAAAGTTGGGTCAAACCAAAAAGACAAGGCCCTGTAACACCCTGAGAACCCCACAGAAAACTCCATAGCCTTCCACTGGCAGTGCTTTTCCCCAGCCCCCAAGTGGTACACATTGAGCTCTGTCAACTGCAATGCTATGGTTGACTGAAGAGGTGGCCTGTGAGATGGACAGGTCCAAGACTACTGAGGGCTTTAAAGATTAGAATCAGAACCTTGCTGTGGGTCTGGGATTGAATGGGGGAGTGAGTGAAGAACACAGAATTGCTGTGATATGATCTCATCAGTTTCTCTTGCTTGACTGGGGGGCTGCTCTGTGTCTCTCTTGTTCTTTATTCATTGTGGACATTTGCATAAAGACAAAATCTTTGACCCTTAGGAATTTCTGTGCCCCTGCTGTTTATTCCTCACCTGAACCTATGTCGCTTACAGTACAGTTGATTGTGATGTCACAGGGGATTAATACTCTCAGATGGGGAATAACCAAGAGTAGATAACATTAATAGCAAATTGCTCTTCTCAATATGCAGGGTAGATCTCAGCTCTGATATTCTGCTTGCCCCAAATGTACACATTTCCCATCAGCATCAGTGGGAGATTTGAGCACGTGGGCAAAACACAGTCCTGGAGTCAGTATCTGCCCTGCCAGTCTGAAAGGCAGGGTTTGGAAGGGGAAAGATGCTGTTTTCATGAAAACATCACTGGTAATGGAGGAGGAGAGAAGACAAGAAGAGAAAAGAGGACACAATGTGAATCCTGCCCACGGGATCCAGGCTTTACAGTGGTCATGGTCACACACAAAATGTAATTGACCCATGCGGAGATTTACCCCAGCACTGTAAGGGAGATTGTATTGCTTTTGCCGCAGCAAATTAAGAGTAGTACAATCACACTGCTACATATTCTCCTCCTCACCATATTAGCAGAACTGTTTCCAAATAAAATGTTTTCCAGAATTCTCTGTGGAGCACCAGTAGCTCAAACTGCCTGGGAAGTTGAAGCACTAGGTTAGTGTTTTGAGAACGTTTCTCTGAGTTAAACCCTCTGTCACATGCACACGGTCCAACTTCTCTCAAATTAGAGCATCCTTCACTAAAAGATGCTCAGCACCAAAGCGTGCTCCTTGTGTGTGTCTGTGTGTGTTTCCCATTCCAATTTTTAGAGACGGCCCAGAATTAAAACCCTGTATCTGAACTATGGAGTACAGAGCCAAAAGTTATCCAGCTCCCACAGGATTCAGCTACCAAATTGAGAGTTTTGTCGCTTTCCTGTATTAGGTTGTATTGAAACCAATATTGTGTGGGTGGAACAATAAAAGCAACACCAATACTCGATTTTGATTATGCAGTTTCTGGATTTGTGGCTGCAATCTGGCAGGCTCCAGGTACTAGATCTGAGGTTTCGCAGCAGTGTTGTATTGGGGCACATCACATCGGGACTTTAAAGGTGCAACAAGAGTGGGTCAGCATGTTCTCTATTTTACAGTGGCATATGGGCTTGGGACCAAAAACTCATTCAGTCCAGCTTGATCCAGGTGCTGGATCTGGAGTTTTGTGGTAATTGATGTATTGAGATGCATTAGCATCTGGGTTTTTTGTTTGTTTGTTTGTTTTTTTTGCTGAACTAGGAATGGCTAAGTTTATGCTGTTTTAATGTGTTAGGATTTGTGGAAGAAGAAAAAGAAGAAAAATTGACTGGCCCCAGGATTCCGTCGTTCTGTCCCACCAGGATGTGTCATGGTCTGGATTGTATTGGTGCAGTAGGAGCATCTACACTTGTTCTCTATTTAGGCATTAGAATTTGGGGAATGGGGGTCAAAAATTGGCAGAATCAATCCAATTGGATTGTTTTTGCATGGTCTTGCACTGAGATATGTTGGAATCTGGATCTTCTGGAGACAGTAGGAGCAGTTAGACGTGTTCTTGATTTTGACAGTAAATTTGGGAGTACAAAAAACCAGCAGGATCCAGGTAGATCTGTCTTTTAGCTATTTCCTACAGCTATAGCTGTGCAGCTTGCTCTAGAGCACCACCCTTTCCCCGGCCACTTGCCAAGGCCAAGCCATGCCTGTGACCTTTGTACTGAGAAAACCCAGCCCTGTCCCCGCCCTGTGTAGAGTCCTTGACCACAGGAAGGGGTCCAGGGAACAGGAGAGCCACCATGAAGGGCTTTGGCAATTTTAATATGGTGAGTCAAACTGTACAGCTCGCTCTGCAACTTTGTTTCCTCAGCTTGAATTTCCCTGCTGCAATATTCACCATCCCTGCTGCGGGGGGGATCCTCTGAGATTCCAGGTGACAGGCCTGGCTCAGCTTTGGTCATATTGATGACGTCGAGCCCCGGTGTCTCTGGCTGCGTCGGTAAGGCAAGTGAAACAGCCATCTGAGGTGGTAATGTCTGGGTGAGCAGAGGTGGTTAAATATCTTCAGGATTTAATTTCAGCAGCAATGCAAAGGGCAGCGAGAGGCGTTCCCCAGGAGATCAATTCACCTTAAATGCTCATGGTGATCCCAAAGCACTGCACAGACGCCATGTGGCGTGGCACCACACTGTACCTGCCTTTCACGCAGCAGAGAGGCCACCTGCCTTTCAAACAGCGAGGACGATCAGTATGAAAAAATACAGGGCAAAGACTGTTTTCAAGGTACACCTCTCCTGTTCACTCACACATCAGCGTAAAATCAAACACATGTATCACAGGTCCTGCTTGCCACTGAGAAACAGGACAAACAGTTTTTCCTGCATTGACTTATCGTGGGGCGTGGGATATTAGCTACTAAATAAAGGACGTGCCTTCAGATAAGAAACAGGTAATCACCCTGTTTATGGGAAAATTTGAAAAATGTCCCCCTTTGGGAATCCTTTCCCCAATCTCACCTTGTGTGTTTTTTCTGTTGTGTGAAAACAAAAATTGAACCATCTTCATGTATTTATGATTTGTAACTGGGGGGTTGATGGGCTGAATTTTTCAATTCCACTAAGGACCCTTTACACTATTCTGGTAAATGTAATTTACATGGGTTTTATGTCCACTTTACACGGCCAGAACAGTGGGAAAAGGCGGCAGTAAAATGAGAACCTGGGCTAATACATATCTCCTTCTGGAAGTGAGTCTGGACAAAAAATGGGCTCAATCCCTGCCTCTTACGTGGCCTTCCTGGATCCTCTGAAGGGCTTGATCCTGCATCTGGGTCCACATGCGCAGAGTGTGATTGGATCTTGGAGAGGAGCTGTGGTTTGCCTGCACAGATCCACTCGCGGGATCTGGCCTGAAGAAAGGACTAATGTCTGTCTTTCTCCTCTGCTCTGCAAAATCTTACTTCAATGGTTGCAAGGAATATGGCTGCTGAATCTTTGGCACCCTCAGCTGCTACACTACTGAAAGTCCTGAGGATTTGGGGGCTAGTCTGAGAAATTGCTCCAGAGGACCGGCGTGTGGGGAGCAGCACCACAAGAAATCTGCTTGGCAAGGGAAGAGAGGACATTAGCCCAAGTGCATGGGGGACACCTCCTAAGTTTATTGATATTCTCTGTGATTTCTGATGTCCACCCAGAGCAGAATGGCTCATCTGATGATCCAAAGGATTCCCCTAGGCTAAGTAACATTCAGCTGACGATCTCTGACACTGACCTTGTTAGGCTGGGAACTTATGTTTTGTTATCATAGCTGTTTTCAACCCAGTGCTTGGGCCATTAGGGCTGGGTGAGAGACTGGCAGCTAGTCTGTTTCCTACTTTAAATACACTCATTTATTTCCTCCCTGCATTCAAAACTCTCTCTTTACCACCCCTTTAGATATTGTTTGCACATCGATGCCATGTGTAACGCTGTCCGTTTGAGATGGGGGAGGGTATTTTGGGTTCTGCTGTGGGAATACAGCGCTGTACCTCGTGACATCACATCTAGACTATGGGACTACTGTCATATATGCCACCCGAAAACTGCCACGGACAGGATGAGAGCAAAAATCTACCGAAGTTCCACCGAAGTCATTAAATAAAGTGTCCAAGATTTAGCCCTTAAAGCCCCAAACCTCCTTGTAAGCAGCAGCATTTGGTAATTCTGCTCCCCATCTGTATGGACATGACTAGATACAATTTGGTTTGAGAGTTGTCAGCATAGGCACCGTGCACCATTATGCACACGTAGACCTTTGAGGTCTGGCATCTCTCTGTACGTTTTTTCCTTTTTCTAAGTCCATATTTTTCTTTTATTTCATTCTTTGCTTTGCACACCCAGAACCACGCGAATTTCACAAAAGCCTCGGGAGCACTGAAAAAAATGGGATCGGAGCAGTCAACAGTTACATGGAGATAATTATGTAGCAATGTCATGTATGTTGTCAGTGAACAGGCTTTGGCAGAGAAAAAAATATGCCACAGTATCCAGGGTTTCCCATCAAAGGACTATCAGTCCATTGTGATAATATTATGTGGATTCCTTTGGTGTTCCTTGTATTGTAGTCCATTTGCAAAGGTCAATAACCTAGATTCTATTCTGCTCTGCATCAAAAGATCTTGTACCCTAGGCGTTCTTGAGCCCCAGTGACTTCAGTGGGGTTCTGTATTTATAAGGGATCCTCCATGGTGCCCATATTGCAAGATCGAGGTCTTCAAAATAATTGGAAAATGAAGGTCTTCATCTTTCATAACGAGCACATACCTTGGGGCTAGAGAGTGTCTCTTCTCCAAACTGATCATTGCAGCTCCGTACGAGATAATAAATAAAACACCTACCAAAACCATTTTTGCAAGGATCAAAGCCTGGACATTTATTAAAAATAACACATATGTGCTTTAAACATTCTGTTTAAAAAGAGGCTATTAAAAAAAAAGATATGTAGGGACATCTCAAAAAAGAATGTTCTCTAAAAACAAATAATTTTTTAGCATCAAAGTGACTGCAGCGCTGCATTCTGCAGCATGTGTGTGATAGCGTTAAGACCAAACAATGCAGATCTAAAATGGCAAATACACATTGAGATGTGTCCAATTGCTTTTTTAGGCTCCCAAATGAGATGAACATTTAACAGAGAGCTTCAGCTCCAAGTTAATCATGACAGCTGAGTCCTAAAAAAGATTTGAAAGATAAGGGCTGGATATTCCAAGATTTACCCACATGCTTCATTACTCTTATGCTCAACTTCAAGCGTGTGCATAAGTGCTGTAGATTCAGGTCCCAAATGTTCACAGACAACCCTCGGGGTTTTGTCATGTATTTCTCTAAGCAGAAAATAATTTCAAGACAATAAAAAGACATGAAAAATAATTTGGAAAGTAATTGTTTATCTAGTAAAGAGGGCTTCTCTTGGACATAAAGTTGCACTGTTGTTTGGTTGGATCTTTCCCTGAATTTTCTTTAAATTCTGTGTCCTGCAGCCTCCTTGTATGAAGTTGGAAAAGTCAGCTTTGCCTTTACTCATTTTAACCACCAGGTGTCATCATTTTAGGGAGACAGAGCAGGCGACCTGTATAAGAAGCTCTGCTGTGCTGAATTTTTCTGGGCATGGTTCCAAATGGTAATATCTTTTCCCACCAGTTGTGTTACAGATCTAAACTTTAGTTCACATTTAAAAAAAAAAGAAGAAGAAGAAGAGGGCCTTTTAAAAAAAACCACAATCCCATTTCAGTCATGTGCAACACTTTTGAGATAGCTGGTTTGCAAGCTACAGGTCTGATTCTGCAATTGACTCCCTGTGCAAAGACACCTGTGTTGGCGTGCAGCCTCATTGAAATTAGTGGGTCTCTGTGCAGGAACCGGGATCTTCTTGCACAGAGTTAATTGCAGGATCACAGCTGAAATCATCTGCAGCACTACACAGACAAACTGCATGAAAGTGACAGGAAATCACTCGTATTGTACACAGCGAAGCAGGGGTGGCCTCATCACATCACAACTGCAATTTTTTATTAATCCAGCAAAACCTGGGCAAAGATTTTTTCAAAAAGGGACTCAAGATTTTTTGGGTGCCCAACTAGAGATGCCTTAAATGGGTCTGGTTGTCAGAAAGTGCTTGGCACCCCCTCTTCCCCTGCCCCGAGACACCTTTAAGGTGTCTTCAGATACCCAGAAATCGAGGCAGCTAAAACTATTAGTCAACTGTTGCAAATGTTGACTCTGTCTCTGTGGGTAACTGAGCACCACCTAAATTCTTCCTCCCTTGCGAGAAAGCGCTTAGCCCCAGTATGATCTTTTCTCTACTTTTTCTTTTTCAAACCTGTACAAGCTGTCAGTAGTGGAATACATCGTACCACCTACCTGCCCCTAATGTACTGGACTAGCTTTGTGACTGACCTTCAGCCACACGCACTGCAATACAGAGAGGGTCCCTTTCCACTTACCTTCCACCCACCTTCACTTTTTGACTTCAGGAGACTAAATGGTGTGCTGAATAATTTTGGCAAATATATTTCTAATTTTGGAAGAATGTTTATTTCTTGCAAAGCTCAGGCGTTGCCTGTAGCCATGAGAGCCAAAATGCACTGCCAGTGTGGACAGGCACAATTGCACTGAGGTCAATCAAGTTGGACTTGCTTATACACAGTGGCTTCTAGCAGGGAGACTCTTTGCTGTGCCTCTTAAACTCGCAGCCCAGGGGAAAGAGGGACTTTTGCAGCTCTAAGCCACATTTGTGCCTCCCAATCCTGAGCTGTGCTGCTCCCTCTGGTGAAATTTTGACAACCATGGGGGTCTAAGATATGGTAGCCTCTGTGAGTCTGCTCCATGGGCTGCATGTTGTAGTCCTGTCCCCAACACTCTCCTCCCTCCCTCAACCCTGACTCTGGCATGCTTCCTGGACCTAGGTCCTTGGAAGGCAGCATTTTTTCTTCAGCTATACCTGCTCCACTGAAATTGGATTCTCCTGGTTGGATGTGGGTGTCAAGGGTCCTCTTACCCAGCGTAACGCAGCTGAAGAAGGAGACAGGATCTCGCCATGGGTGCCTCACAGTTAATACAAACAAAAAAATTCTGGACTCATGACTCTTTCTTAGTCGTTTCCGTGATTGTTTTACGAGCTTTTTTAAAAAAAATCTTAGGTGTAAAAGAAACGTACATCCGTATTGTGTAACAGCTAGCTGCTCACGTCCATGCCTAAGGTCTCGCTTGCACTGCTGCAGCTACACTTCTCATTTTGGTGTGCTAGCTCGCTCAGAGGCTGCACGAGTGAAAATTACACCTTCCAGCTCCACTGTAGACATACCCCTAGTCTTCTTTGTTACAGGCATGCTTCTGTCACTAACGATGCTAGAGGGCCCAATTCAGGAAAGCAGTTAAGTATGTTCTTAAGTCCATCCTGATTCAGGAAAACACTCGAGCGTATGTGTAAGTGTTTTCTTTCGTCTGGGTCGCAGAGGGAACGTAGCAACCTTCAAGCACAATTGCTGTAGGAGGCTGAGGACGTCTCTGTGTCCGAGCACAGGACATTGTAATGTGGCACTAAAATGAAAATACAGAAGTTCCAAAGACCAGGCAGCTTCTGAATGTCTGCGTCCAAATTCCTGATGCTCTCATTTTCAGGTAAGTGGAAATAGCTATAAGGATATTCTCTCTGCGTAAGGCTTCATCTCGCACCACTGAAATCAGTGGGAATTTGGCCACTGACTTCCAGGGCTGCAGGTTTGTGTCTGTGGCGCCTTTCACGCTGAAGTTATTCCGAAGTGCTTCGTAAAAGAGAGAGTTAGGTAGCAAAGGGACCAATCCTGCTCCTGGTGAAATCGATGCTAGAACAGTGGCGCAGGATCAGACTCTAACTGGCTGCTTAAACTTTATGGGCTCTAGGGCTCTATGACCTTGGTTCGGAGAGGTACTTAAGCACGCGCCTAACTTTAGGCATGCAAGTTGTCCCACTGAAGTCCACGGGACGACCTACATCCTTAAACTGAGGCATGTGCCTAAGATCTTTCTGAAATGGGGTCCCTAATTCTAAGCACACCCTTGGGTGTTCTTTGTTTTGCTGAGCAGGGAAATATTGGCTGAGACGGTGGACGTCTCTCTTACTCTTTTCCAGAGAAGCAGGGAATTTTTAACTTTCATTTAGATGGTCATCAGAGAGAACTGAAAATGTATTGAAAAAAGTAAGTTGGCATGCAAAAGCATTTTATTGAATGAAATGCCATCTTTCTCCCCTTTCCCCTCCCCCCCAATTCTAGTAGACCCTTTGACTCATTCTGGTCATTATTTGATACAGTCGTCTATCTAAGATATTTATATGGCTCTCATAACTACAGTATCTATGGTCTTCACAATCTTTTTTTTATCCTCACACCCCTCTGGGAAGTAGGAAAGTGCTATTATTCCCATTTTGCAGATGGCGAACTGAGGCCCAGAGAAATGAATGGTGTGTCTTCATTGCCGAGTTAACCTGGGCTCTTATTCTAGTGTTAGCCCTAAATCCCCTCCCATCCACACACAAAAACCTCTCACCCACGCTAGCTGGCCCATCCTACAGTATAGGCTAACACTCAGGTGCTGCTTTCACGGAGGCTGGTCACTTGCCCACTTTGCAATAAGGAGGCAGGTTAAACCACTCAAGTGTTGATAGTCCTCCCGTGCCATCCCACAATTCCCGCCCCCATGTGCCCAGAAAGACAAGTTCTCCCACAATTCACTGGGAACGAATTGTAGAGCAGCTCAGCGCACTGCAGCACAAAGGACATGGCTGTAGACGTTTCAGCAACACACACAGAGCACAGCAGCAGGGAGCACACAAATGCCTTGGGTGTGGATGTCCTGCATGGCTGCCCCTGCGCTAGCTAGGCTACAAACGGCTGCCAATCACCCAAGTTACTTCTGCAGTGAAGACGTACTCCGAGTGACTTGCCCTAGGTTCTGCAGGTGAGCTGTAGCAGAGCGGGGCATCACGCTCAGGTTGTCCCAGTCTAGCCCAGCACCCTATCCCTTCCTGTATCCTCCCTGCCTTTTCCTCACCATGCTTTTCATGAAATTAGGCATGACAGCTGGTTGAAAATGTTTGGATGCTCCAAACGTGGACAATATGTTTTCCTGAGGTTCACTGGCCAGCGTAATGGGCGGTTGACACATTCTGAAAATGTGAAATTTTGACCAAAAGTTTTCATGAAACAAAATTCAGAAATGTTTTCTGAAAAGTGGTTGGCATTTTCCATCCAGCTCACTAATAATGTAAATAAATCAAACCACCTGTTCCTCAGCAATGCTAACCAATGGGGACTGGTACCCAATCGGCAGAGAGGTTCTGTGTTAGCTCTTCCATCTGAGAGCTTTACCCCCTTGATTTTGAACGGTTGATTTTTTTTGCTGCAGACTTACCATGGTCCAGTCCAGCAGAAAGACAGACTGCAAGGCCGAGGCTCGCTTATATTCTGTTCATCGCCTCCTGAGCCCATTCAATGGCAGAGTTAGACCCCAGGCTTCAACAGCCCAGATGATTTTAAAATGAATCGCATGGCTGGGTGTGGAAGTCAGTGGCTCTTTTTGGAAGAATAGCGCCGTTAGTGTCTGAGCTGCTGTACTATTCTCCTTTTGTTTGGCTCGTTAGCTCTGAGTTATAGCCACATCTGTAGTCTTGAGTAAATAGCATCCAGGGCAAATACATCTTGTACTTCTATTAAAGAAGTAAAATTGTGTAGGGGCCCTGTAAATGTGTAAACTATATAGTCTGTACGGGAAGGAAGTTGATACTTGCTGGGTGAGACTAAAGGAACTTCTTCCTTTGTAACACCTCTAGCCCCATCATGAATAATATCATTTAGTATTTATATAGACTTTATGCAGTATATGAGAGCGCCTTGCCATTCTCCTCCCAGTCACTTTCTACACAACACTGTCATGTCAATGTGAAGTTTTAAATGTACGATGATATAGTATCGATAAAACTCTTGCAAAGAGAACTTGTTTTTAAATGGCACCAGAGCTCCTAGGCTGAATATAACCGAAGCAGGGAAACTGTCACTAAAGGAGAACAATTTAATCAAAGCTGACATGAATCCACTTGAGATTGCGCTGCTGGCAAAGCCTGTTAATTGCTATGAGAATCTTCCCATTGACTTCAGGGGGGCTTTGGCTCTGGCCCTTAATGAACAAAAATGAGGACCATAGTTAGGGTCTAAAAAAGAAATCTTTCACAAAGGAAAAGTATAGATGCAAAACATTTATATTCTCAAAAGAGTGAATTTTGGAAGGGAAAGTGGAGCTTGCAGAAGTTACCATTGTAGAGCAGAACCTTGAGGTAATGTATTGCCATAGACCCCACACTGTGACTGGGAGTCCAGCAGCTGGAAGCTGTGTGTTCTATTTATGTTGTGGCATAGGGAACAACGATGCTTATCAGGCTGTGGGAATCAGGTAGTTGCTATGGAATGATAAGAATACCCAATACCGCACTAGACATGTTGCAGAGCTCCATGGAGAATCTGCCATATGTAGGCATGGGGGGGATGAGGAGAGGGCTTATATTCGGTGGCCCAAAGCATAGATTAAACAAGTTGAAATCTGACCTGTGGAATATTAGCCCTTATTACATAGCTCCTGCAGATCTAAACATCAAACTTGTGCCTTGCTTATGTCAGTACTTGCTTGAGACCAGTATGGTAAGCATAATTCACAGTAGGATTTGACCACAAGATTATCTTTTTTTTTCCTCTGAGATCCTGTCCCAGCTTTCACCAGTCTTACTAATAGGACAAAAGCATGTACCTCTGAATGACATGTTGATAAATGAGTGACTTCCGTGTGTCGTAGTATAAAATCTCCTCTGTGAATGAGAATCATCATCTTTGTCTTTTGCCTATGTTCAGCTGTGAGCGTATTCTGTCCTCTGTATCTTTTCCATCCCAAACTCAGTATTTGCCATGCCAGCCTATGTTCTGTGGTTGTTTTTGTGCTGAATTAAAATATGCAGCGTCTATCCATAGAGAAGTTAGATTTAGCCAGAAAACTACACACTATTTGTGGCCTCTTCCAGATTTGCAGCTTGTTTTTCACACCCTGTATGAAGCCAGCTAACTCACAATTCCACAGTTTCATGGTTTTCATCTTATTTAAGCTTGTTTAGGTCAAGGTAAATTTACCACCTTAAGATTGGGTTGTTTCCCTCCAGATGTACTGGCCCCACCTGCCATGCAGTTAGAAGGACTCCTCAAGGAGCTAAGTAAAGTGAAAACAGAAAGGGAAGAATAAACGTAGAGAACAAATGGCTGGTGAAATTGCTGAAATCTCCCTCACTGCTGGACTCAATTCACCTAAATGCAGTGAGGCATCAGGTGATAGATTTCTGCATTTTAAAAGCTGTCATCAAGAACCAGCTGGGGAAATCTCATGCCACAATTTGGTCTGCCAGAAGAACTTTCAGAAGCAGAGCTGATGAGCAGCTTGAGAAAGAACTTCTCGTGGGCTGTGTGTGTCAGTGACGCCCAGGTGCAGCAGCGAAAAGAAAATGGACCATTAATAGTCTGTGCCATGGTAGCATTTGACAGATAACTACTTTAACTGAGATATTGGAATTCTTAATATTTCATGATTTACCTACAGGTTTATATCTGATAGAAAATCAGATTAACCAATTTTCAGGCCAGAAGGAACTATTAGATCACCTTTCATCCTGTTACTCCTGTATTGAGGCCAGTAACTTGTGTATGACTAAAATAGTTCTTTCATCAAGGTGTCCAATATTGATCTGAAGGCATCAAGAAATTGAAAATCCACCACTTCCATTGGTAGTTTTTTTCCAATGGTGAATCACCTTATTGTTAAGAATGTGTGCTTTTATTTCTAATTTAAATTGCAGGGCTTTAACTTCCAGCCATTGATTCCTGTTTTGCCTTTTTCTGCTAGATTAAAGAGCCCTTTAATACCTGGTATTTTCTTCCATTTTAGTTCCCCCCCAGTTTAATGTTAGTTGTTAATATTGTTGAGTATTAAGCACTGACCCAAAGTAAAAAGAGAGACTTATCTCAACGAGTGTATTTGAGGGACCCAGTGCTGCAAACATTGGGTATGTCTAGTTTACACTGCAATTAAAAACTCACAGCTGGCCTGTGTCAGCTGACTTGGGCTCACGGGGCTTGGGTCAAAGGGCTGTTTAATTGTGGTGTAGCCGGGTGTGTAGGATCCTATGAGGTGGGAGGGTCCTAGAACTTGGGTGGCAACTGAAGCCCGAATGTCTACACCACAACTAAACAGCCCCTTAGCCCGAGGCAGCTGACACAGGCCAGCTGTGGGTGTCTAACTGCCGTATAGACAGACTCATTATGTGCATGTTTAACTTCACTCATGCAAGTGGTCCCATTGATAGCAAAGTTAAACAAGTGCACGATATTTGCAGGACTGGCGCTTAAGAGACGGAAACAAGCCAGACAAGGGAGAGTCTTCCAGAACAGGAGAGTGCAAGTGTAGGCCTCCACCTGCAACCACACCTGTGCATGGCTTCACTCGTGTGAGTAGTTCCCGTGAGTTGGAAAGCCATGAAGGAGAGCAGGGCCATCCAACGGACACCGCCCAGAGCTGAGACTCGGGAGGCTTGGGTGCTATTGCTCGTGCTGCCCTTAACCTTCCATGTGACCTTGGACCAGCCACTTTGCCTGTTTCCCCTCCCACCCTTTTTCTTGTCTATTTAGACTGCAACCTCTTTGGGGCAAGGAGCGTCTCTTACTGGGAATCTATGCAGTGCTTCGCACAATGACATCCCACTCACAGGTGGGGCCTGCAGGCATTACTGGGACCCCACTCACTGATTAGAGAAAGAATTTGAGGGGGCTACTCCTGTGAGTAAACTCAGGCATACGCTGCAGTGTTCACAGAATCAGGGCCTTCGAGTTAGCTGGTTTCCCCTGCCTGCTCTCAGCCCGTTTCCTCTCTTCCCATGCTGGTGCAGCAGACATTTCATATAGGCTAGTCTTTGCAGGCGTCCATTTCTCTTTCTTTTCCAAAAGGTTCTGTATCTATTTCTTTCCTCTTCCCAATTCAAACCACTATCTGAAGGCACACTTACAACTCCCTCGTTTATAGTGTGGTAAGCTCCCAGCTTCCCCCTCACGGGTCTCGCACGTTTACCCGCCACTTGCGGTCAGGACGCCCCCAGCTACCTCATCTCCCCTGACTGTAACAGAGCTCTGTCTCCTGACCGGGAGAGATCCTTCTCCTACAGCCGCCCCAGACCTTCTGGCAGCTTCTCCCACGTTTCCCCCCTCCTTCCCCCCAGGGAAAGCAGGGTTTAAATACCCCTGGCCTGGCCCGTCATTGGGTCCAGGTGCCACTAATTGCCCTGCTCTGCTCTGCCTAGCAGGCAGAGGGTTTTTAACCCTTTCAGGCCCTCATACAGGCCCAGGTATATTCTTTTATAGCCATCTGGCCTGACTTTACCACAACAGCTATGTTTCGTATGTCTACACTGCACGGGGTTGGGGTGGGAATGATTCCTAGCCCCAGCAGACAGGCTTGCGCTAACTCAGCTCCAGCTAGCATGCTGAAAATAGCCATTTGGACTTTGCAGCATAGGCGGCATCTTGAGCCAGCTGTCTGGGCTTGGACCAGAGTAGGGTGGGCTTGGACTTTGGCGGCTAGCGCAAGCCATTGCTTGTGCCACCATAGTCACGCTGCTATTTTTAGTGTGCCGGCTCCAATAGAGCTAGTGTGATTCTCTCTACCCATGTTGACAATCACACGATCTCTGAGCTGTGGTGTAGACTCCCCCTTAGCGGCGTGAGAGTAAACCTTGTTTCCCTTGTACTGAAATGGGAGATTTTTAAAGGCATGCACAAAAGGCAGATAGGGCAATCTCAGTGGGTGCCTAACTGCCCTCTGTGGCATGAATAATCTTCCCGTGTGTGGGTTTGGGTTTGGGTTTTTCCCATTTGTTCGTTTCAATCAGAACAAATGTATCTGGTGGCTGGACCTGTCGCATGACATCAGCACAACTGTACTCTCGGAGCTAACAAAATTAGTTGAAAATCATCAAGAGGCTCACAAGAGCACAGAACATTGGTATTGTCTGTGTAGTGGGCAAGACTCTTTCCTGCAGAGGCCTTAAGTAATGTCTTGTCTATGGTTTTGTAGATCTCCTGGCAGAGGGTTTTTTCAAAGAACTGTTATTTAAAGTAGGAGGGTCATGGACTATTCCATTAGAATAAAAAATTAATGTAAACATTTATCGAATATAAACAGGGTAGTACTAAATCTTGATAAAAATGCGAACTGACACTCTACAGCAGGTCCACATAGAAAGGTGTGTGTGAACTGTAAATATAGCAATTACAATAAATACTCTAGCCTGCTCACAAAAGCCTTAGGTCTTGATCCTGATAAGTGCTGAATGCCTCCCACTTGGCACACAGGCATGATAACCAGCACATCTCATTAGGTGCTCAGCACGCTGTGGGATGTAGTCCTACTAAGGAAGATTATCAGACAAAAGAAACAATATACATCCTGTTTTCTTCCTTTATGGAACCTCCCATATAGCAGTATCTCAAGAAGGGAAGGAAACCATAGAAGGGCAAGGGAAAGAAACACTTCAGCAATAAACACCATCTCTGCTCAACTGTTGCTCTAGACAGTGTCCTCTTCTCGTGAGTGCTTTCCCTGGTTTGTGTTCAATGGTGAAAGAAAATTGTATCAGCCATAGTTGAAGTCTTTGAATCTGAGGTAGAAATTCATTCAGTGGTTTTGAACCCAATATTTCCAATAAGGGCTAGTGATCTGCTTCCATGTTAAAATTCAAGTCATATAGATGCCAGAACCTATCAGAAATTGCTCAGCTCTCTGGATCCATCAAGGCCAACTCCTGAGTTGCCAAAATCAAACTTCTATGACAGCCATTTGTGTTATGGGCTCCTCTGCTGTATTGAGACAGGGCTCTGACTCCTTGCTGTGGCTTTCACAGGACTCCTGCCTTAATTTTCCAGTTTCCCCACTCACTCACTACTCTAGCGTTCTCCCTTCTTTTCTTTACTACTGCTTTAAAGAGAGGAATTCATTCACTGCTGACAACATGTGTTATGAGGATATAAACATAAAGAGCCATGCTTTAAGCAGCAACTAGAAAAGTCTCCCCACCAGGAAGCTCCTATGTTTATTAAACTCCCCTTGCAAGACATCCTGGTCCTCTTTGGTAACTGTGGAGGAGCAGGATCTTTATAAGCACTCCACAACGTGCTTTGCTGGATCAGGGCTCTCAGCGCCTGGCAGAATTGAGCCATAGGCCATAAAGAAGGCGTGAGCCACGTAAGGTAAGATGGGGATGCTGACCTGTTGGACAGATTGCATAAACAAAGGCCCTGCTGTAATTTATAGGAACATAGGTCTTGCTGACTCATTCAGACCTGAGGTCCATCTGTGTACCCTGTTTCCGAAAGTGGCCAGTACCAGATGTTTCAGAGGAACCCCACTGTAGGTGGATGTAGTCCAAGCTACCCCATAGAGAAGTCTCTGCCTAACCCATAATGGAAATTGGCTTAAGTCCTGAAGCATGAGATGTTATATCCCTCACAAAACTCTTTTTAAAATTTACTATCACCCTGTATATTCCTGTTTATCCATATAAGTACCCGTTCTTTCTTACAATGTTGCTAAGGTCTTTGCCTCAAAGACCGCCTTGTGGCAATGAGTGCACAATTAGACTGTGAAGTTGTGTGAAAAAAGCTCACTTAATTTTTTACCAGTTAATAGCTTGGTTGGCACTAAACCTGCTTTGCAGACTCAAGCTAAGTCTAACTCAAACTAAAGCTCCATAACTGTGGCCGCTAACAGCCTTTCACTGTAGCCAGAGAACCGGTCTGGCACATAGGTGTCCTCCTGTAACCGACCCAGCTCACTTTATTTGTAGTTTAGCTCTCAACATGTCATGAGGTGGCCATCTTTCCTTCCAGTGCCTTGTGGTAGGACATCCTACAGCACAGTGGCCCATGTGCTGTTGTTGCTGCGTGTGCATGTTGTGAGGGCACTCTGTCCCCTCCTGAGGCACTCTGGGATAGCTGCCCAGCTTCACCCAGAATGCACTGGCACAAGCAGCCAGGTAGATTTGGATGCATAGATGCAGCTGCTGTGTGGACACTGAGAGGCAGATCCTCAGCTGGTGCAAACTAGCTCTGATAATTTCCACCAGCTGAGCAATTGTTCCCAAATGAACCATGTTACTTGTAACTTGCTAGGATGATGGTGCCTCTCACTGGTTACAAAATTACAGTTAAAAGTTGCATTGTGGGCAGAGCCACAATCGAATCCAAACGACCTCCCCTGGTATAAACTGGCTGGTACCAGAGCCAAAATGCAGACCTCACCTTAATTCTCTCATCCCATGTCCCAACACAAATTATTGAGAATAAAAGTAAACAGCCAAACAAGGTGAAACATTCTGGTAAGCCAAAGCAATAACAGACGATGCAGTTTATGGATGCAGCACATACACAATGACCCTGATAAGATCAATAAAAATCCGGGTGAGACAATGGAGATCCCATGAATAATTATGAACAGATGAATTTGCAGCTCTCCGACGAAACAACCTGCAAAAAGTATAGTGTGACACAATCAGGCCCGGTCTACACTTACCTTCCGGATTCGGTGGCAGTCGACGGGAGATATGCAAGTGACGTAAATCACTTGCGTATCTCCTATTGACTTCACTGCATCTGGTCTGTGCGCTGCGCACTCTGCGCCGCGCCACTTCCCCGGGTGGTTTTCCTGCGTCGATTGCTGGATCAACTGAGCAGGTCTACACAGACTGCTCAGTCGATCCAGAGCAATCGATCTGACAGCAGCGAATTTGCTGCCGTCAGTGCAGACCCAGCCTCAGATTCCTACTTATCAGTTGCTCTGCAAGAAGTGTGGAAGATTCAGACAATAAAAGCCAAGAGGAGGTTCTCAAAGATGTAAATGGCAGCTAGGTGTCTATATCCCATTTTAAAGTGAGTGGGAATTAGGCACCTAACTCCTGTCTGTAGTTTTGAAAATATTCCCTTTGGCCCTTACATGATCCCCCTGGAACTTATAATTTTGAGTAAGATTCCGCAAAGCATCTAAAAATATGCTTAACTGTAAGCACATGGGGCTATGAGCATGCTCAAAGGTAAATGCAGGCTTAAATGCATGGCGCCCCAATCCAGCAAAGCATTTAAACGCATTCTTAATTCTATTCCTATTTAGCAAAACACTTGGATTTGTGCTTAAGTGTTTTGCTGACTTGGAGCCTAAATTAGCTCTACGTATTTTATTGGACTCCAATAAAATTTAAACCAGATTATTTGTTGCACAAATTCTCACATCAAATTCTTAACCTAGTTAGCAACCATGATATAATCCATTTTTATACAAATTGATAAAGTTTCAAATTCATCTTTTTTTTTTAAATGTCTTGCTTCCATTCCAGGTGTTGCCACTCTATATTTGCCTGTATATAGTGTGCAAGTGTTCCGTTTCCAAGTGATGACTTACATGTGTTTGAGGAACACCAAATGTCTGATGAAGTGTGTGTTAGTGTTTAGAGGTGATTATTCCTCTTTGAAACAGTGTATTGATTTCTGGATAGGCCACTCAGGCGTGCTAACAAATATACCTTTAAAAAACGGGAGTTTTTAATATATAATCTATTAATTTACAGCACATATTCCAATACAATGAAAAAGCTTTGGCTTTGGCCATTCTAGAAATTGCTCCTTCCTGCTCCCTCCCCATTTTGTGAGGCAAAACATGAGAGTAAAATGAAAAGATGGTTTTCTGGCAATCTTTCATTTTGTGTTTGCTTATAATTCATCATCATTTGTGACAGACCTTTTATCATCTACTGTATACTTACATCTCTTATCTTTTCTATTACTATATTTTAATACTTAAATATGTCTTGTAGTTCAATTAAAAAGTGACCATCCATTGAGAAAAGGACTTATCATACATTGTGTGCTTTCCTTTTTTGTTTTGTGTTTAAAAGCTATTTTAAAAAAATTAAACAAACATATATTGTACTGTAGTATAATAAGAAAATGCAATTATTACTTTCCCCCACCATTTTGCTAACCAGATTCCTCTGTGCTTTCTGCTTTAACAGCAGGAAACAAAAATGTGCAAAATAAGAAGATATATTTAGGGGAGTTTTTAGAAAGGCTGCAGATTAAACCCTACTGTAGGTTCAAGGGAAAATTTAAGAAAATCAATTTTCCCAGACTGGGGGGTGGGGGAAAGGGGCGAAGGAAGAGAAAAACACTGCAGTTTATAGTGTTCTTTGTTATTTGAATCAATAGCTCTGTTCCCATGAGTAGCTGAATAATCACTTTTTTGTACTGCATTGGTATACATACAGACTTATCTCCTCCAGACTTTGTTGTTGAACCTGCAGTAGAACATTTTCGATCATTAACAGTTTCTTGCTCTTATCATTGTTAATTTTGTCTACATCTGTGAATCTTACTCTGAGGCTGGAACACAGCGATTATTCCCCGCTGTGGAACTGACATGCTGTATAAAAATATGTTTTTCGGATAAATTAACATCCTCACAAGAAATCAGAAGGAATGTCAAGAAACCAGTAGCTAAATGTAACATTTTTGGTTGGGAATATTTGCAAATGTGCTGTCTTACAGAATTCAGAGAGTTAGTAGCAATGCTTCAGAAGAAAACACTTGAGTAAAATTTGTATTTGGAAATGCTGCCTGTTTTTGCTCCCTATTATTAGAAATCTGTAGTGTATAATATTTGTGCAAATGCTGATGTCAGGAATGGCCACAGACACCTGCAGATGCTGTGAAAGCAGCAATTCTCAGCAGCTGCACAATGGAAACTGAATTTAAAGTGGGTATAGATTTCTCATGTACAAAGGCCCCTGGGTATTAATGTTTGCAAGGAGGTGTCTATTACCTAAGGCGTTTGGATTTTGGTGGAATATTAAATCATTAAGGGCTTGATAATGCCAACCTTAATTATGTTATGGTACTGCCTTGAGAACCTACCTAGATCAGGACCCCAATGTGGTGCTTGGTGCTGTAGAAACACACAGTAAGAAACAGCTATTACCCAAAAGGGGTCACTCAATAGACAAGTGAGGCTATACGAGTATTATTATATAGAGGGAACTGAGGCAGAGGAAGACTTGTCTGCAGCCACAGAGGGAGTCTGTGGCAGAACTGAGAACTGAAGCAGGGTTTCTTGAGTCCCAGCATTATAAGACTTTCAGCGTGGGTAGTTCTTTCTTCTGCGGTAGTCCTGTGTCCTTGAATGGTAAAGTCTGTGCACATGAGCCCCGCGTCACTAATAGAATTGGTCCCTTAGTGGCTTGCAGGTTAAAAGTGATGGTAGAACACTGCTGGCTTCCTTCTTTCCTTTGCAGTTCCGCAATTTAAATTGTGATTGCATGTAACCCTGCAAGGGCACGATCGTTTCCGAGAGTAACAAAGACATGCATAACAAAGGAAACTGAAAACAAAGCTTTTGCTGGTTTTGGTTCAATAATTCATATTTATTATTACTTTGAATTTTGAGTCTCACCTTTTCCACTTACAAACAGTTATATAGTTAAAAAGATATTTCCAGATGATAGTAACCTTGGCAGTAGTTGTCAAGGCTAATAGTTTGACATTTCATATCACCCACAACTAATCAGCTGAACATGGCAACACATTTGAAAAACCCATTATAGATGTATGGCTCAGGAGTAATATGTCAGAGCTAGCACTAACAGCTGTTATGTAAACTGGCTGATTTTCTTCTGCTGAATAGTCACATGGTAAAAGAAAAAGTGCTTTTGAAAGACTCAAGAGCATCTAAGCATGAGGACCTGAATGGTGTACTGTACTTTTGAATGCCATATATTTATAGAAAGTTCACCTCACTGATAAGCGCTCACTCTTCTCTTTCAGCTGCTTTAAGATATTTTTTTCTCCTCCTAAACTGCTGTAGTTTCCAAAAGACGTGCTGTGAGATCTACCAGGCGACAGGTGTCTCTGATATCATTTGAAAAGAACCTTTGGTTCAAATGGTTTCCATAACTGTTCTCTATGCCTTCCTCCAAGATCAGGGAAGGTCAAAGAACGTGGAAGTTACATTCAAAACTGCTTGGACTCCCCAGATATCCAAGTCTAGTAGGCCAAAGAGAGAGTGAGAGAGAGAGAAGAAATTTTATTTTAAGTCTTCTATCTACTATTTCTAGTTGCTCATGATGATATTTCTTAAAGCGGTTGACCTGGCTAATTGCTGAGGAAATAATATTGTTCTTTAGATGCTGGGTAGGTTTCAAAGCTTGTATCTAGAAAAAAAGAACACAGTGCTCTTTGAAAACACCAGCTGAGCTACATTTTCCTGTGAAGTTAAGAAGATCATTACCAGTAACATAAAGGGGCTTCAGCTGATGGCCAGCAGCTTTATTTAATAAGAATTTTTAATTCTGCAACATGGTGTGCGAAGGGATGGCTCAGACCGATGTATTTGTTCAGGACATAATTGGAAATGAATACAGAAATACACAGCAAATTTACGCTTGCTAGAAGTCAGGGAAAAGTCCTTTCTTGGCGTCAGAAGTTGATTCAGATACTAGTGACAGACTCAACCATCAGCAGCAGGCCATGGCATTGAGATGATACCGGCCTTCAAACGCACTCGTGCAACTTCCATTGATACCAGCGGTAGCTATGTGTGTGCCTTGAGGCAAAATCTGGCTTCCCGACCATAGCAGAGCGATTCAGTGTACAATGACTCCCTTCTTTTGAGCTCCATGCATGAAAAACACCATGGAAGAATTAGGTATAGTTTAATTTTTTCATTTACAATAACAGCACCGTGTTAATGCCTCTGGCTGCATGTGGAATCATCCCAACGTAATGGCTGTCGCGTTCTATTTGTTCACTGAGTAGCCTCCATGTAGTTACAAATGTTATTTGCAAAGTGTTTAGGGTTGCTCTCTAAACAGTTTGAAAAGCACAGTGGAAATGCAAGGTGCTAACTTGTCATCTGTTTATTCAAGAACACTGCAATCCAAGTAGAACAGACATCATTAAATAATCCAGTTAGTTTAAACTATATGCAATTAAATGGCTTACACAGTACCGCAGTGCAGGACAAATGAAATCTGGACTGGCCATGGGATTCTAGCTTTCCTGCTCAGTATGCAAATAGGGCGCTGGTTGGAGCTCTGGATAGAAGAGGAAAAAGATGAGAGAAACTTTCTCTGTATTGGCACTGAATGCAGCATGGGCGCTGGTTTGAAAAGAGACACGCTCTCCTGGCTGGAAAGGAAGCGTCCCAAGGAACAAGGTTTGGTAGCTGGATAGCTCTGTGCTTCCACCATTTCACCCGTCGTGGCTCTGTGAGATAGAGACCCCATAATAATTAAAAATTGTTATTGTGGTAACATCTAGGAGACCCAGTCATGGACCAGCACCCCACTGTGCTAGGCACTGTCCAAACAAATTAAAAAGAAATGATGGGTCATGCCCCAAAGAGCTTTACAATCTAAATATAAGGCAAGAGACAATGATTGGGTACAGACTGGGGGAGCATAAGAAAGCAGTGAGCTGATAGTGATTAGCATGGCAGGCAGTGGCCTCAACAAACTAACTGCCCACCTGTTGTCAAGTTTTTTGTAGGGTTCATGGTGAAGGAGAGTTTTAAGGAGGGATTTGAAGGAGGACAATGAGGCAGCTTTGTGGATGGCTCCAGGGAGCTCCTCACAAGCCTGAAAGAAAGCCCAAAAGCAGTTATTTGACAATTTAACAAGTGGGTGACGAAACTGGTATCTTTGGCAAAGTGGAGCTGGGAGTCAATATCTTGACGGCCTCTGAGAGATGATAGGTAGCCTAGGCATAGGTCAGGAAGGACTAGGAAAGCAAAGACGAGTAGCTGATGTTTGATGTGATGGAGAAAGGGATGCTGGTGGAGGTAAGTTCGGAGAAGGGTGATCTGGTCAAAATGATGAGCTAGGAAAATGATCTTTGTAACTCTGTAATTGCAGCAATTCAAGAAAATGGAGGCTGTGGCTCTTTAACTGTGTCTCTCAGCAGCTCCACCACGACAGACTTTCACTCCCCTTCCACAGTACTTTGAACAATAGTACAATAAGGCTCTTTTTTATTTTCAGGTTTTACATCACCATCCTATCCATTAGCATCCTTCTTTTGTTGGGTTTGCTTAGAGAGGCTTAGAGTGGCTGCTTTGGTGTCACAAAGGACACAAGCAACTATGTATTTCCTTGTTCTGATTCAATATGCCAAAAGTGTACAGAAATAGAGTTCAGTATTTCTACTTTGTATTTATGCTTTTGTTAGGAACTTGTGCTTATGCTCATGTTCAAAGCACGCAGAACTGGCAGAGCAATAAAGATGCAGGTTTGGTCTGTGCAAATCTCTTTGGTTAATTCTTCAAATGGTTTAAGTATACATATTACAGTCTTAGCAGTGCTGTAAAGGAGTCAGCAATGTTGCATTTGGGTCCTGCAGTACACACTCAAAGATAATTTATTCTCATTGACATTTCATCATATAAAAGCCACATTCCATCTTATAACATCATCTTGGAGTAACTGGTTGATGGGCAAGCCTAATTCTTTTTGTGCATCTGCTAGGGAGTTTACAAACTGCCAAGGACAAGTGTTCAAAATGGCCGACACCTTTCCAGCTGAAAGTTATCGAGTTTGACACAGCCGTCTGGCTAAACAAAGCACAGTTAAAGCATAGCTGTGAGATATTTGCAAGGAAAGCCTAACTGTAAACTTAAGAGTAATCATGAAAACCTTTTTCATGTGTCACGGACAACAATGTGGCTGCAAATTCTTTCTCTCATATTTTCCCTACCATTTTCTGAAAGGCATAAGAAATTTCACTATCTGTATATTTCCCATGGGAGAAGTCAGAATGCAGCACTATACGTTGTTAAGCTTGTTATCCAATGGCAGTCAGGACTCAGTCTTATTATTTGGCATTCATGTATCAAATAGTAAATGAAAGAACAAAGGTATTTATTAGGAGCTTTTAAGGCGTACTCTTTCCATAGAAACTGGGTATGACCATTGGAGTGCAAGACTTCCTTTATGGGCCTTTTATCATGTGGTTCAAGAATCGTGAGTAATCGCATTCCTTCTGTTACACAGCAGAATGTGGCTGCTGACCTAGTACAAGTATAACCCACTGGTGTGTGTGTATGCTGCAGATCCCCCTGTGCCACTCTGCGCAGGACTTTACAGCCTGAGATATGGAGCCTTGGTTCTTGAGCTCCAACTGTAATGGGTCATGCTTTCAGCTCCTCATTCAGGTCCTCAATGAATCGGCCGAAATGGTCACTGTCACACAAACATCTCACTGACAGTGTTGGATGTCTGAATGGCTGCCCGTGGTATCCCTGCACAGTACATTTTCTGAGCTACATGCTATTCTTACTCTGTATTTCATAGTGCCCACTGCAATGGTGCCGGTGGTGGAAGGGGACAAAGGGGAGGGTAATGGTTTTTGCACTTGCTACAAATTCCACAGGCTGCGGAGCCGGGAAGGCCATGGCCTGCCCGCTTTTAAGCATTGGTCCCGTACTAGATCAGCATGGCTGCTGCTGCAGTGTTGCTCCAGCTGCGTGGTCACAACTCGCTGAAGTTTGAGCCAGCCCTACGGACGGAGGGGCATCTGGCCCAAATTTCAGTAAGTGGTGCTGCAACCTGGTGAACAGGGGTGCAACATTACTCAAATTTGGCCTGGCTGCCGCTCTGTCCAGATGTAGAGGTGGCTGGGTCCAATGGTGTGGCAAATGGGTGCCCGGGGAGTCTGTCCCATGTGGTGGAGCGAGTCGGCTGAGAGCTTGGCGTCCAGGAGCACTGTCTCATGCACTGCGGGGTTGATGGGGAGGTGAGACACCCCAGCTGAGGGACACCTGGGGTCCCTGGTTTGGGGGGATGAACGGGGATTGGAATGAGTCCCTTCTTGGGTGGAAGGAATCAGAATTTCCCCCCCGACCTCTCCCCCAAGCAATATCTGAATTGGTGCCACTGTCTCAGAGGTCACAGTCAAAATCAGGGACCCGCAGGTCTGGGTCGCCTGGAATCCCTGGTCGTCTGCGCACACGTGTTCAGGTAGTACCGACTTCTTACTGACAATACCTGAGAGCAGTTCAGCAGACTCGGCAATCCCTGGCCAGCGAGAAGAGAGTTTTCTGCCACCCCCTTGTCTACCCTGGGCATCGAGCTAGATCCTGTCCCTGGTGAGCCGTGGGTCCCCCTCCCCACGCACTCCTTGAGAAAGTGAGCAAATGGAGCAAAGTATGCTGTAGGTCCCCCTGTGCCGGTCAGTCTGTGAGGGCTGCTAAACAGACTAGGCTTAAACGGCTCTGTGGCTTCTTGGTTTGTTTTCCTTTGTCTGTCAGGTGGTGGCTCCCAGCTGGCTGGTTCCGTATTCAGTCACAGCTTGGTGCCCGTCACCCTGATATTGCCACAGTGATGCGGGGGATTGGATATTGGGGATCTATTTCTTCAGGAACTCAATTGTGGGACACTTGTCCCTCCACAGCCATTTCTACCCCAATGCCTTGGGGCGTGACATGTATGTCACTGTCTCCTGGTTTGCTCAGGAGTGACCAAAATATTGCATTACTAAAGATGGAGAAGGAGGTGTCAGTGCCGTTATATACGGCGCTGGTGAGACCCCACCTGGAATATTGTGTGCAGTTCTGGTGTCCCATGTTTAAGAAGGATGTATTCAAACTGGAACAGGTTCAGAGACGGGCTACTAGGATGATCCGAGGAATGGAAAATCTGCCTTATGAAAGGAGACTCAAAGAGCTTGGCTTGTTTAGCCTGGCCAAAAGAAGGCTCCGGGGGGATATGCTTGCTCTATATAAATATATCAGGGGGATTAACGTTAGGGAGGGAGAGGAATTATTTAAATTTAGTACTAATATAGGTACGAGGACGAATGGGTACAAACTGGATATTAGGAAATTCAGACTTGAAATTAGACGAAGGTTTCTAACCATTAGGGGAGTGAAGTTCTGGAACAGCCTTCCGAGGGAAGTAGTGGGGGCAAATGACTTATCTGGCTTTAAGACTAAGCTTGATAAGTATATGGAGGGGATGTTATGATGGGATAGTTTAATTTGAGCAATTGATTTTGGATTATCGGCAGATAAGTCTGCTCAATGGTCTGTGGGAATGTTAGATGGGATGGGAACTGAGTTACTGCAGAGAATTCTCTTTTGGGTGCTGGCTGGTGAGTCTTGCCCACATGCTCAGGGTTTAGCTGATCGCCATATTTGGGGTCGGGAAGGAATTTTCCTCTGGGGCAGATTGGCGGGGGCCCCGGAGGTTTTTCGCCTTCCTCTGCAGCATGGGGCATGCGTCGCTTGCTGGTATATTCCCTGCAGCTTGAGGTCTTCAAATCTCACTTTTGAGGATTTCAATAACTCAGTCATGGGTTCGGGGTTGTTATAAATGTGTATGGGTAGGGTTTTGTGGCCTGCCTTGTGCGGGAGGTCAGACTAGATGATCATATTGGTCCCTTCTGACCTATGTTTCTATGTTTCTATGTCACTCAGGATGAGCGCTGGGCAAAATTTCACCAGATCGGACTTTTGGATGACATTCTTCAATAAAACTTCTGATTTCAACCAAAGCTGCCTCTCCGCCACCACAGGCACGTACCTACAACTGTTTAGCCCCCACCCAGGCTCACTCCAGATACTTCTGGGCTCCTCCCAGGACAGGGAATTGTGATTCGGGGCTTGCCGGCAAGGCGATGCAGTGCAAACTAGGGGGCTGTCATTTCTAGAGCGCTTGAGCGAGTTGTGTAGACGCTGTAGCACCTTCTGAAAGGTACTTGCCATGTGCAGGGCCAGCCTTAGGGAAAATGGGGCCCTGGGCAACCTTGTATTTTGGCACCCCGGCCCCTGCAGGCACCTCCCCATCGCCTCTGGCCCTTGAGGGTGCCCTAGGCTCCCCACTCTCCCCTCACTCCTAGCCTCTGAGGGCTCCTCACCCACCCTCATTACGATTCTGTGCCTGGAGGCTCCCCCGGCCTTATACCACCTGTCCATGGTGCCCAAGGGAAGGATGGATCTAGGGGCCAGCCCATGGGCTCCGCAGGGGTAAGCCCTGCTACCTGTGCCTCCCTGCCAGGGTGGCAGCTGAGGGGGCATCTCCCACCGGGCTCTCCCGCACTCAACCCTGCTCTGACAGCCCAGGCCTGCCAACTTGTGGCACTCGGACGGCGCCCCCCCAACCATGGCACCCTGGGTGGTCACCCAGGTTGCCTACCCCTCAGGCCTGCCGTCACCGTGTGTTAATGTAGCTCTGTTTGAAATGGGACTACAGCAATGCAAATCAGGTACTTTTTAGCATGTGCCAGCAGGGTATTATTAGCTAGAACACATACAGTGGGCAGAGTATACCCCATGTTAATGGATATTACGGCATGGTATTGATATGGTGTATATCACGTTAAATGTAAATGTTGGGCAATCAGTATGATTAATTGCTCACTTATGCTAAGTATCCAACAATGCCTTGTAACGGTGCAATTCAGCATTTGGCGTAGGCAGATAGAGACACTGTCAAAGGCCCAATCTATAAGTGTTCGCCCCGGCACAATCAGTTTGAAATGCCGTGTTCACAAGCAAAAGGTCTGAGGGGCACACCCTGGCACCAGAAAAACAAGTTTAAATTGGTGGGTGGAATCTTCAGTGACGTACAGAGGGGGTTAATTTGGAGACGAGAAACATTTATTTCTCGCCCACAACAGGTAACCTCATAGTGACCACATTCTGTAAAATTGTCTGACATAAAATCAAAGTTTATTGGCATAGGATGGAGACTAAAAAGAGAATCACAAACAAAATACATGCTATAAATCTAGACAACTCACTATGATTGATTAGACTCCAATCTGATATGCACTGAATATGAGAGCAGAAGCATTCTAATTGTGCTTCACTGTCCCAGAAAGAAATGTGAGCCCCTTTGTCCAGACCACTTGTCTTGATATATACCAGATTCCTGTGTTCTGGAAATGAAGACTTTACCCAATTGTGAAGGGATCTTATGGTTTGGAACCTAGGACAATAATCAAATGTGTTTTTTCTTGCTGTACAACCATGTTTTTGTTTATGTGGTTGTACCTCAAGGCCTGAATCAGGATTGAGGCCATGTTGTGCTAGGCGCTGTGCAAATGCAATGAAAAACAGGTTGTGTCATGTTATTTTATGTTAACTTCTTGTTTTGTTTCCTCTCCTCTTCCAGTGTTTGCTAGAATGTGTTACTAATGTGCCTATAATAAGAAGGTTTTCTGTACTTACACCAAAGGATATTTGATCTACAGGAATGCAACCAGCAGGAGGTTTGCACAAAACCTCATTAGCCTCCAGATTATTTTCAACACCTTTCTGAGAGAAATCTTTATGACCATGGAAATTTAGCTCCTCCTAGGACTGCAGAGGAAAAAAGAGTGGTATTATTTGAGAAATAATATGTGACCATGTAATAAAAAAGAATATACACAAGAAAGTTTGTATCATCTACAACATTAACTTTTCCATTCCTTGGCTTTTGAATGCTAATAATGTTCTCTTATGGTAGTTTTTTATATGGAATTTTCTAGGATTTTTTTTTTTAATATAAAAAGAGAATGAAAATAAATTCTGTAATCAGGGACTATTTCAGTTGAACCTAAAATGCTATTTCACACACACATTTCCAGGTCTTGTAAAAATGTCCAGAGTTTGAGAGTTCCTTAAGAGCCTGGATTCATTTAACCTTCACTTGATGAGATACACGTATTTACTGTGCAACCAAGCTAATTAGGCACATACATACACAGAACAGCCTTGCTTCCTTCTTTCCAAATATGGGTAAAAATGCTAACATAATATAGCAAGCTAAGTGTCAGACTCAAGAGAAGGGCCCACATCACTTAGTCTTTCAGCCAATGTCTAACCCACCAGGCTAACAGTGTCTCCCAGCCAAGGCGCTTGATCTCTCTGTGTCTGAAAAATATAGCAAATAATAATGTTCTGTGTTTACCTACTGCTGTTTCATCTGTAAACTCAAAGCAATTTATATTAGTATTAGTTGTATTATTTGTGCCTAGGATACCTAGACGTTGACTAGGATGTCATTGTACTAGGTGCTGTACAAACACAGAACACACGTAGGGATGGTAAATGTTAGACATAGGCCTTGCACCTCAGAGGTTAGGATTTATGTGTCCAGCCCTGCCCAAAGCTTCTTTTGGCAAGTCTCTAAAATCTTTTGTTCCTCATGCACCGTGTCTGGGAAATGGAATTACTGAGTGTGGAACCCCTATTTGGGAGGTGGTGTGAATTCTCACTCACTCAGATTTGGGAGGGGGAGAGATGTATGAAGGCTCTTCAGTGAAAGAATAGGGTCTAGAACACAGGAACTGTCCACATTCCTCCTCGCTCAAAGGAAATTTTGGTAGCAAATGCAGATCCTGCAGTTCACTTTGACTTTTGAAAAGCAGCTTAGATTGGTCGAGATCTAACAGTGAAAATATCCTTTGTTGAAATCAGCTAGATTCTTAGTAGACTAAATAAAAGACATGGTCCCTGCCCTAAGGAACATATGGTTTATAGACATGACTCAACGAAAGACAGCAACAAACAGTGATGAAAGAAAGGAAAAAAGGTTACAATAATACGATTATGCCAATACATAGGTTTGTTATACACCTGACTTGATGCATTGCTGCATTGTTTTAAAATGTAAGTTTGTATCTTTATTTAATGTTAGGGATAATCCAAAAATACAGAAAAATATTCATGAAAAATATTGGATTTTTGGTGGAAAACATTCATTGAAATTCTGGCTTTTCAGAAAATGTCAGCTATTCAATAAACTATACGTTGAAAACAGCAAAAAATGTGGACAATTTCTGCAAAACACTTTAATGGCAATTTTTCAAACTGTTATATATTTTATGTTGGTTGTTAATAATCCGAGCTTGTTTTTTTTTAAATATACTTAATTTACTTCAATTCCTTTTCCCTCTTACGTTGCATGGAGAAGGAGAGATTACTGTGGTGATGGGTGGCAGTACAAAATCCTAAAAGATGACATTTGATTGATGGGGGTTAGTGTTTGTGGTTATGGCATTAAAACAGAATCTTTCAGAAGGATTTGAATAAAGAGAGAGTCAGGACCTAGGCCTTAATCCAGTGCCAATGAAGTCAGTGGAAAGACTCCCATTGACTTCAGTGGATTGTTAAAGGACCCTCTGGTGCCCTGGGATTGGAAGGCTGTTCCATGAATAGGGGAAGTGTGGAAGACAGGGATGGGAGGGGACACACAAAGGACTTGTCTACATGATACATTAGTTTGCACCAAAGAGGTGAAAATTCGAGTATGTGATGTGCTAGTGCGCACTAATTGGCCCATATGGCCCCTGCTAGTGTGCTCTAAAAGTTCCCTAGTCCACGGTGATGTAGAACTGTTTGAAACAGGACTGCATTAATGTGCTCAAGGGAACTTTTAGAGTGCACTAGCAGGGTCCACATGGGCCAGCTGGAGAGCACTAGCATTCACACCCCTCTGGTGCAGACGAATGCACTGTGTAGACAATCCCAAAGGGACACTGAGGCTTGAATGAATGGTAGAGCAAAGAGGAAGAAGGGGGATGTAATAACAGACTAGTGTGGAGATGTAGTCTGGGGCAGAGCTGTGCAGAGGGAATGATGGTGCAGCCAGGAACTATAGGTGCCTTCTTTCTTTCATCAGCTGCCAGGATTCCTGGCTAGATGAGACCTTTTCAGCCATATTTTAACATTCAAATCATGTCTTTCCTCATTCATGCACGCCCTCAGCAAATAACTTGTTTGCTTTGCTTTAAAACTCCCAAACAGACAACATGTCAGCGATGTTGTTGTGTTGATTCTAAGTTCTTGTTATTTGCAGTCATATTGTACTAATGTAAATTCATCTTTCCCTTTTCTACCATTTGATGACCCCATGGGTTTTTAGAAAATAATAAATAAAAAACGGACTAAACATCGTTGTATTTTCGGGGGGGTTTCTTGTTGGCTTAATTGCAATAACAGTTATATCACATAATATAGTGCACCAAGGTTGTAATTTTCCTATCATCTAAATTGTAGGCTGAAAATTGTGTTAAGAAAGGACTGTAAAGAATGAATTACTGCTTTCAAAATGACTACTGTTAACTGACAATGTGACAGGCAAATGATTACCAAAGACAGGATGTTTTTGTGTTTAATGTTAGTCAACTCTAGCATGGTGTTTTTAAGCATAGCCCAGCAAACACTGTGTGAATAATACATTTTAAACTGTGAAGTACTGTATCTTTCTAAATATAGATATAGATATTTCTTATATACACTTTTAAAAATTTAAAAGGAAATAATCAACATGTCCTATTAAAAATCTTTATTTCTATTACTAACAGCAGCTCAGAGAATGAAAACTGGAATAATTTTTAAAATTTAATTTCCTGCTCTGTTTACATTTTACTCATCTCAGACATTGGAACAAGATGGTCAGTTTCACACGTGTTTCTAAATCATTTTTATCCACTGGTTCTCATGAACTATTATTATTGCTATTTTAGACCTCACAGTGTGATTGATGCTGTCCGAGACACAGAAAAAGACAGTCCTTGCCTCATGGAGATTAGCATATACCAGACGGACAGACCAACAGACACGCACACATATGTATGATACTATGTGGGATTTAAATGAAAAGATGATGGAGGCCTACTGCACTAAGAGTGGGTGATTGTCCCATGCGTATGAGGTAATGTGGACAAAGACATGGAGACAAGATCTGCAAAAGGAAAAAGGAGTGGTAAAGCTGATTTCATTGGAATAAATAGGAGTGGAATACAAGAAATGAGATCTGAGGTGCAGATTAGAGCAGCGTCAGGCTTTGAAAGCAAAGATGAAGGGTGAAATCCTGCCCTCACTGAAGACCATTGCAAAGCTCCAATTGACTTCAGTAGGGCAAGGGTTTTCCCCAAGGAATTTAAACTTGAAGGAGGAACCAGTGGAGAGATTCAGACAGGAAAGAGACAACATGGGCTTTGCTCTCTGGCAAAGATGGTGATTTTAACGACTATGGTTTGGCTGGACTGGTAGAGAGTGATGTGGGAATCAGGGAGACAAGCATGGAAGACGCTGCAGGAGAGAAGCAAGATATGGACACGCATTTTAGCTGACAATCTTTGTTCTTCTGTGTTCACAGACAATAGACCTGGTGCCTGGTAAATGTCAGGGGAAGGAGAGGAAGTTCCTGGGTACATGTTTCAGTTAATCATACTCTACAGCTACTGTGTTCCTTGAAGGCATGCTTCTTCCCCCTATCTCTTTTTAATTTAATATGAAAAACCTGGCTTCAAACAATTAACATGATAAAAGTCAAAGTAAAGCCTGTCACACACTCACTGGTAGGCAAGGATGTGAGGGTAACAACGGTAAAGTGCTGCTGAAGGAGAAAAATACCTCCCTGAGATTGTAATTTATTGACACTGAAAGTAATCAGTATTTAATATTCTTGGGATCTTTTTAATGATCTGAAGTCCTTATGCATGTAAGGATTTCAGTGCTAAAGTGTTCATCACAAAACTCCTTAGGCACTGGGTAAAAGGAAGTCAGGAAATTAAAACAGAGACAGGGAACTCAGCGACTGTCTTGAGTGATCTCATTGTTGCTGATGTCAAACAGACTCATGCTCTCCAACTTCTGAGTAATCTAATAGTGATGTGATTTCTTTGGAACCAATTAGATTAGTTAAAAAACCTCCAGTGGGCTAATTCAGTACTTCATAAAAACAAACAAGCAAACCAACCCTGAGCCCGTCTCAGACCTCTGAAATCTGGTGGAAGTGAAGGATGGAGTGGCAGCACTGATTCTGATTTTCAGCTCCCTTCCTCCAACTTCAGTGAGAGCTGGAGCTGTGCAAACATTGCAAATATTTACAATACAATTTAAACCCCCAAAATGGAAGGCTTTTACAAATTTGTGACTATTATCCTGTTGCACAGAAAACCTTTCCATGTGCTACTTTTTAAGTGAAAAGCCACTGTTTTTGAAATTTCAGATGATGATCAGGGTTTTTTTTTTTTGTTTCTGTTTTTGTTAATTTTTTTAGGCTGGAAAATAGGCTGGAATGAAGGCTATGCAGTTTGGTGGAGATACTTCAGTACATTTTGCACACCACTGATTATATCCCTAATATTGTTTGGGGGCTCAATCTTGTAATTTATTGCTTGTGGCCAGATCCTCAATCTGCCAGGGCTTTGCCAGTGTGGAGTCAATTGCAGGACTGAGGCCTTAATTAGAAATGAGCTCAAGGTACAAAATTGCATCTGGGTTTTCAAGATCCTCAAAGTTCTGGGTCCAGTTATATGGCTCGACCCTTTGTAGATGTAGGGGCCAATCACAACAGTCTGAGCTGGGTCCTGGTTTAGAATGTTAGCACCATCACAAAGTCTGCTGGTGTTTTGGTTCAGCCGCATAGCTAATGATAGAAGAGGTGGGTGTTATTTGGGGAATGAATGAAAGTGCTGTATTTTGAAATGGAGAACAAAACGTCATCTGTGTCATTACTGCACATTCTGCTTTGTGTCCTGGCGTTGCTATTTCAATTAATTTTAGACGTGTTCAAGTACACGAAGGTTATTTGGCACATCAGATGTCCTTGAAATACTGCAGAATGGATTTTTGGAATGCGGGGAAAGCTGTTTTGGAGCTGTTGCAGTTTAACCTATTAGGAAGCAGCCTGTCCCCTTTTTGGTGTTAATACAGATGTATGGATTAATAATAAACATTAGGTGGTTAGGTAATTAACATATTGCAGCCAATTATTAATATTAGGATTGCTTTTTATTTATTTATTTATTTATTTAAAATACCAAAATGGCCAGGTCCACAGTATACATGGAAAATGGACAGTTTTTTAAAAAGTGAACCCATTTTTAATCAGCAGATAAGAAAAAGGCACCAAAACCAATCAAATTGCTGCACTCATTTTCCCCTTCTCATTAATCACCCAAACCATAAAAAAAAAAAGGTGCTTCCAAGGAAAGAACTTTAAAGAGATATTTCATATGGGAGTAACTTTTTTTTTTGGGTAATAAAGACTTGGATTTTTTTCCACAGGAAAATGTTACTCTTCCGTCTCTGCTTCATGCTTACTTTTTTTATCTTAAATTGTCAGACAAAGAGTAAACAGATGTCTTAAAATGTATATACAGAGTCTCATTCTCATTTACATTAAAGTCCCTTACCTTGCTCTTTCTTTTCTGTTAATTACAATTCTGTAAATTACCTTTATACCAACTTGAGGATTGTTTTATGTCATCACAGTGGGATAATGTAAAAGGGACTAAGTGAAAAAAGTGACAGGGGCCTTCAGTTTATATACTTGTTTCTGTTCTAAAAAAGTCCAGCAAAGCTTTTCTTTATTTAAATCTTAATGTTAATTTTAATATACTTTTACTTGCATGACTTCTTGCTGGTACGATTCTCTGTACGTCACATCAGCAGAGGTCTTGAAGTTTTGAAGCACCTGGTGAAGAAAGCAATTTCATGGTTCATGCCATTATTAATGCTTTGTTGTAATCTTTAGAGAGCAAGACCCTTTTGTTTAAGTTTGGGATAATGAAGGGTTTAAGTTTTCAGTTCTGTCAAATTAGTCATCAGAGTGAAAACAGAGGCCCATTTCTCTTTTGGTTTTGTGTAGATTGCCTGCAAAGATAAATAAGTGAGCATTACAGGTGATCCTTTCTATGTGCTAAGGTAGAGAGGTTCCATTTATTGCCATCAAATGCATTAAGCTGGAAGTCAAAGCCCTTAGCTTTTTGCTTGCTGCTAGTCTGGACCAGAAGACAATCAAACCATAAGGGTCATTTTCTGCATGAGCTAACCTTTTCCTCTCTTACGGTTTGAAGCCTTTGTTGACAATGAGATGCTCTGTGGGAACATTAAATTAACACTTCATATTCGTGGCTGTAAATTTACTGGCAGGCTGAGGAAAAGTCAGGGAAAACAAACACTACATCATTTCTGCTTCATTTAGCTTGTGAATGGGGACACTCTCACCTGCAGAGAAAAGAGGCCAGGGCAAACAGGGATAATTTTAATCTGACTCTCAGCCTCGTCTTTAGTTGTAGTGGATTGTGTTGCATTCTGTGCTTAAAGTAAAGGTGAGAGTGAGGTGAGGGCAAGAAAATAGATAAGTACTATATGAAATGCGTAAGAGACCTTGTCACAGTAACTAAGAAATGGATGGATAGTTGTACTGGTTACTAAGGAAACTAACAGACTAAATACTGTTAATTTTGCAAACTAAAGAATCAGCTGTCATGTAACAGTTGTGTTTGATATGTCATGAATAAAACCGAGAGACCACTCTCACAGCTGAAGATTTTCAAATAAAATGTTTACTTTCACTCCAAGATAATGAAACTTGCTTTTTTAGGCTGCATACTTCCTGGTCACGTGTTCAATACTTCCCATCTCTGTCCTGGGTCAAGATAACTACTCAGAGTGATGTTCAGGGTCTGCTGAGCAAATAGTTCTTGTTCGTGTTTCACGGCTAAGTAATGTGACAAACACGGATTCATTTCTTACTGTTGGTGTCCATGAAATTGACCCCTGTAGACAGAAGAAAAAAAATGATCAGTGAAAACCAAGTGTATCTTAACACCAATTTATTCAAAGGACTTTTTTCCTCCTATTCCATCCATATAGCTTGTGAATTGTATAGGTTTTAATTATAAAAGAGAACAAAATTAATTATGAAGAGATGTTTGTAGCTGAGTGGGAAGACAATTGAAACATCTGTGTTTTATGAGTTGCCGTATGTTACTTTTTCTTAAAAATTTGTCAATGGCAAAATGTAAGAAATATTTGAATGTTCATTTGTAACCACTCTTGTTTACTCCTGCCAGAACTCAAGTTCTATCTCAAGAATAAAACTTCCTGCTTCATTGGTTGAGGAGGGTTATCTGGGGTAAACAAAATAATTGCACTGCATTTCTGGTGAATTACGGATGTTACCCGGCAGTGGGATTGCTGCAAATAGTCAACTGCTGTGAATCGGTGTGTTAATTATTTCTGAAACTGAAATATTTCAGTTTCTTCCTGCTGTGGAATCTCACATATTCTCCATCAGATCAAACTTTTCCACTTTCTGATATAGAAATAACCAGAAAATTAATAATTAGTCTAACATGAGTTGCGTCATTCAAGTTGAATATCAGCTTGTGGCTGCTTTAAGATTTTAGTTTTATTTATTTATTTTCATTTAATTTCTTCTGAAATGGGAACACGTCAAAGACTGAAAATGACTGGAGGCAAACACATTCCTCAGACTGTTTCTCTCTTTAAGTGGGCCAGAAAAGTCTGATTTGTCACGCTGCTTTGAGTAACACCGTCATGCTTGGACCGGGGAATGGATTAATTGATTATGGTGAATGGACAAGCAAACATGAAAAGGTGCTCAAATTGGCCATGGTTTTTCAATTCACAGGTGCCACCAGACAAGAGTAAAATCATGTAATCCTTTATTAGATGGCCCATGTTGTGTAGTTTTAACTTGGGATGTTTCAGGGGAGGAATGGATTAAGAGGAATTCCAGTTTGTATTTAGGCTGTGTGAGAGAATCGAGGACGTGGGAGTGCTGAACTGGTGTCATGTTAAAATTAGCCTACCAGGTGGTCCCAGAAAGTAGACACAGTGTGTCAAGTAAACTGAAAAGCTGGGACTCTTTGCAATTCGCTGGCTGCTAGTGAGCCTGGCAAAGGGTGCAGGCTATGGGGGTGGCACTCATATAGCTGTCCAGGCCTCAGAGAATTCTGTGTCAGGCTTGGTTTACGACAATCAGCAGTGATTAGAGTTCTTTTGATCGCAGGTTTAGTTTCCAGCCTATCAAGGGAGTAGGGGGTGGGGATACATATTAATGTCTTGCAGTGGGCCCACATAATTTCCCAGAGGGTTATGAGGTCAGGTTTGTATTTAGTTAGCAGTAATGATCTCGTTAGGGATCTGAATGGACCACCGTCCAAGCTCTTTCAGGGATATGAGCGTGCCTTGCCTTCACCCTTCTTTCCCTTCGTTGTGTGGGCTTACACAGGACATGAACTGTGATTAATGGACTTCCAGTGCTTAATAATTTGCAAAACAGTATTAAACAAGGAAAGTTGAGGACAATTGGAATTGGACACAGGAGGGGCAGAAGGTTGCTGTAAACAGAACCAGAACAATCCAAGTGCATGGAATTAACGAAGATGGATGCATACAATGTCACAGCTGGCAACTGGCAGGGAGCCAGGCCTGGGAGAAAACTCCATTGCTATGTCCAGGTGGTCAGGCTGAGCTGGCCTTTTAACTTTGTAAGTATTAAAAAAGGGAAGAGAAAAAAAGACTACTTTTGCAGTGGGAAAGAAAGTAAGAGGAAGCCATTGAGCAACAGAAAGAAAGAGATTAAGAAGCTGAGAAAGTGACAAGCTGATAATAGAAAACACTTTCAATAGTAGTAATCCTTGACATACAAGGACAAATATGAATACTTTTGTTCTTGAATTTAGATTAACTTTCAGTTCAGGAGCAAAACTTCAAGGAACTTCATATACTTCCATCTCCTGGCATACCACACAAAATGAAAGTTTATCGTTCATTGCTATTGACCTTGTAAAAGTGCTTCTTCAAAGAACATTTAAAGAAAACAATGTGGCCCTCCTAGCAAATAGATACAAATGCTGAGAATGAAATATGGAGTATCATGGATATTTTAAATCATTTTCTACGTCTCAGATTTATATCACTGCATCCTTGCGGTGTTAATCTGCCATATGCAGCATTCCTAGCCTCTCAGCTTACACAATAAAGAGCTGGACACATTTTACTTCTAATAAATTTCCTAGTGCACTTATGAGAAAATAGGTTTTGATAAGAGGGCCTTCAAAATGAGCCAGTTTGTGTGGGCACGTGATTCACACAAAAGATCAGAAGCTACAAGAAACTGGAATTCTGTGAAGTGATGACATTTTTACGATAATTAGACCATGTTATGCCATAGAGCGCAGAAGAAAAAATGAAACTGTATGAAATAAAAATCGAATAAACAAAATTTTATATACATAGATTTATTTTTTTGGTCAAAAAAGAAGTCATAGCTTTCTGATTCAACTAAATGTGAGTAAGTGCCTCAAAGGCTGGTAGAAAATGGAAAGTTAGAGGGAAAAGGAACAAATTCTAAGATCCCCAAAGCAGTTAGTTTCTGTAACTAGTTTAGTCAAATAACTAAAAGCTGACCTAGTAAAACAAAACTAACCAGCAATTCTGTATATGCAAATTTCCCTCAGTGCCATAAAAAAGGTGGCTGTGAAGTAAACAGCCAGAGACATGAGCTGCAATAGCAAGAGGAATGAGTTTGCAAAATGTTGATAAACCAAGGAGGGCAATGGCTTCAAGAAAGGACCGCCCCCTCCCTCCCATGAAATTCTTGCTTGCGGTCAAGGAGATGAGTTGAGGTTGGTTCCCTGAAAAGCCTGGCAGTGAGGTAGGGGAGGGAAAGACAAATAGCCTACGTAGGCTACCGCTGGTGAGCCTGCCTGGTTGGCTCACGTAATGTTGTCAGATTGATCTGCAATAGCACTTCATTGTTATAGTGCTTTTTGGCCCATGGTTTATCCAGGAAGGATGACTGACAGCCTTATTTTGAGATTTCCTAGCTTCTGAGGATTTGATAGACATCCTTATGAGTTCCTTCCAGGTAATGGCAGACAGTGGGTAAAAAAGAACTTGGGAGACTTTTTCCCCCTTCCTATCTGTCTGGCCCACGCATTATAGCCCATATTGGATTTTGACATGTGTTTGCCATCTTTCTGTTCTGTGTTTGTACAGTGCCTAGCACCATGGGTTCCTGGTGCAGGGCTGGGGTTACTAGGTATTCGTGCAATACAAATAATAATGTGCGTATGGAGATGGGGGAGAAAATTGTTTGTTTGAATCCAGTCGCTCCAACCTGTTCTGTCGGCTTCCATCTTCTCCCTGCTAATCCCGATTAGTCTGCCAGGCCAGACCGCCAATTTCTAAGTAGGCACTGTAGTCAGTGGGCTGCTGATTTGACACACTCTTCTTGTTAAACAGCTGTAACTTTCTCAGAATAATTCACTTTGGGTTGAAATTTCTTGGGCCTGGTCACAGCTCCAAGGTGAATTTCAAGTTGGAAAGCCTGAAGAAAATTTGGCTTGTGGTTTCCAAGCGCTGAACATACATAGCGTGTGTTTTCTGTTCTGAAACGTTTCTGGTTCCCTGGGGTTCTCGGCAAGCAGGAAAGCAACTCTGTTTGAAGCTTTTAACCGAGTGGCCAGGTAAGTGGCAGTAAAAGAGAAATGGCCACTCTGCAGATGTGAGGAAATTTGCTTTGCTTTGTGACTAGACCCTGTGATTAGAGTAGAGCCCTCAAAATGGTGCAAAACATTTTTTCCAACTATTCACTTGAATGAAAAAAAAAAACGAATTCAGTTTGGCTGCATTCATTCCTCTTTTTGTCTTTGCTTTTCACCAATATGAATTGACTAGCAAGAATAGTCTCAGAAGCAGTGAATTTAAGATGAGGATTTAGAGAGAATTCTGAGTTAGTAAATAGGATTCACACCGGAAGCCTGCTTCTAAAATGTTGCTGCTGTCATTCACGGGACAGAAATGGTCACATGTGACTTACATGGCCAATCAAAATGAACCAGCACAGCTTGAATTTTGAATCCCAGATTCAAAATTGTTCATGACCCTACAGACCAAGAATTATTCCGAGAAACTATTTGGGGTGAAATACTGTGGCGCTAACACTTAAACCCTATTTTAAGGTGATTGGAGTGACGTAGAGGCCTTAGGCTGGCCCTCTGGGAATTTTGTGCTTGTTGAATAATTTCAAACAGTGAGAAAATCTGACCAAATGCCTCCCTAGGTGAGTATATAGATCAGACTGGCAGTGGGATAGACAGCACAGAAGGGAGGGGGAAAACATACCTGAGAATGTAGGAAAGGGGTCCTCACTGTTCTCTCGGTTTCCCAGTGGCCAGATGGGTGGGAAGTTGATTGACTTTATGCTTCCCTCCCCTGCCCGTTAATTTAAACCCCTTCCTGGACTTTTGGGGCCTCTTGTCCCCTTTAGCCACCCCTCCCTCTGATTGTAGAATAGGAGCTATGTCTGTAGGATGCTGTGGTTCTGACCAATCGCCTGCTTTAAGATCATGAAGGCATTTTTCCTGTTGGACCAAATTGGTAGAGGCCTGATGGGTTTTTTCCCCCTCCTTGCAGCATAGTGGAGACACAATTAAGTGAAAGGGAGTACGAGTTGGATATTTAATATTAAGGAATGTATAGGAATGTTTAATTGGTCCCAACCTGCAGCTGGTGTCCAGTACAGATAAAGGCCAAAAGGGCCAACTTCTAGAGGTAAAAGAGACCCAGGATTTTGCTGGTGGATCTTGTGCTTGAAGAAGAGGCCATCTGAATCTTTGAAGACCGAGGTGCCCTATTGGTACCCTTTAGCCCCTTCACAGGGAGGATGGTGAGAGGATTCAGAAGAGAGCTGAGTCCTAGAGGTAGGCTGAAGTAGATCTACCTCGATGTATTGGTTATATGGTGGGAGCCCTGGAACCCTGCACTGGATCCAGTTAAATGCCTGATACGTAGCAATAATTCATACACCCATCCCTAGTGGTAAGTTCACTTCAATCCATCTCCATGTCTCTCTTCGTTCACTGGCATCTCCTGGTCGCTCACGAACAATTCGCAGGCAGAGGAAGAGGCTGATCTCGTCGAATGAATGATTTGATCAGCTCTAGATTGGAATCTATTTCACCTTACATTGCAGTACAATTGGTCATCACCATTAAGCAAGGAAGAGGATTTATTGTTCATATGGGGGCTGCTGAAAAAAGTGCCAAAGGGCCAGAGTCCAATGCACTCAATATTAGGAAGAGCCTTTGTCCAAGAGAGTAAGGTACCACCCAGTGCTAGTCTGGCTTTTGGAATCTGCCCCAAAGTTCTCTTCACGCAGGGGGAGGAGTAGGAATTTGCTTGGCAAAGAGCCACAAACACACTTGAGTACCTTTGCTCTAGGCATCAGCGCTCACCCTTCAAAGTAGTGTCTTGATAGAGAGAAATAGAGCATGCTATGTGGAAATTTGCAGAGCCACCACTTGGGTTTCACTCAGCAGCCGGCCTTGCTCCCATTGAAATCAATGGCCAAACTTACACGGACTTCAGTTGGAGCAGGTTAGGTTTTTTATTTGTTCATTAAGACTCAGCAAACACTTTATGCACCTACTTAACTTTAAGCACATGAGTAATTCCATCCAAATGAATGGAATCGATTTGCACCATCTCTGGCTCTGTCCCAGCATATGCAATATTGGACTCGTTCTACATCAGTGCAAATATTACCATTTATTTTACAGATCCTCCTAAAAGATAAGGTCGAAACATATAGGCCAACAGATAAAAAGGGAAAACCAGGAGGAATAGACACATAACTCCCACATGCATATGATTATTTCTAGCATAAGCTTATCTTGTAGGAACTATAAGATACGGTATAGGAAATAAATCATAATGTCAGTACCAAATGCCATCTTCCTCATGTGCCTGATTTGCAGAAGCCCAGTCAAACAGATTTCTTTCTCTTTCACAGTAGTCTTCTCTTTAATTGAATTATGCCCCTGACTAGCACACAGAATTCATTGTTTGGTGAGATACAGGGAAATTACCATTTGATGAAACAATACTGTACTCTTCCGTCACTTGCACAAACATCCTTCAGGAAAACCATTATGTAGATTTCCTTGATTACTCACTATTGTCCCTTTTGATCTAAAACTTCATTTGCCATAATCAGCTATAGAACACCTCACTGCATGAATATTATGTATTGAATGCACAGATACATTTGAACTATCCTTGACAATTGTTTGCTGGATATTTCCTTTAGCACTTCAAAAAGGTTCCCTGACCCTGTTTAATTAAAGCTTTTTTTGCTTAAGACAATCAGTTTGTAGGACGATATTTACTCAGTAAATCATTTGGTACTTAAGGTAAAACCTATTTTGCAACCTCCAGATGTCTAAATCCAACTCTCTTCCTCCAGGTGGAGACATTTAAGAATAATTAACCTTCCTGACTTTCTTATAGGGTGAAACATCAACAATCATTATAACTCCCAGTTTAAACTGATAATTTTATATTAAAAGTTATGCCCTGCTGTCACAATAAAAATCAGATACACCACTATTAAATGTCAAGATTCAGCGTTACCAATTCTTGAGACTTTATTTCAGGTCTCACAATAGTTTTTGGGATATTTTTAATCCCCAGCTCCTAGAGTCACATGATTATATTAGACTCTCAGGGTATGTCTACACTATGGAGTCTGTCAGCTTGGCTACGCTGGCATAGCCTGCTAGTGTAGATACAGCCTATACCAACAGAACCCTGAATGATGTTAATTATATTATCAGAATCCCTTTTTGTCTTCACTGGGAAGTTAATTTGGATTCAGGTAAAGTGAGAATTTAAAGCAGAATCACTACTCCTGATCAACTCTCTGTATGAACACTTTTATTCTGGAATCAGAGTGCTTTATTCTAAATTACCTTACTCCATAGTAAAACACTGGATTAAAATAATTCAGAATAAAGCTCTCTGATTCCAACTATTCCATCGTAACTCCCTGTATAGGCAAGTCCTCAGCTTCTATTAACCTGATCACATACCTGATATTGTCTATCTTTCTCCAAAAATCTTTGATCTTGTAAAATACTTGTATCTATTTCTAAAGAGGCCTTAAAAATGAATCAATGAACAGGGCAAATCTAGTGAAAATCTTTACTGATAAATGAGGTGCAGGGGCGGCAGCTAATCTGATTACAGTAATGACATCTGATGTATTTACTTGATGCGGTGATTGCTGAACTGCACAGTTATTGGCAAGCTTATTCAGTTTACAGGAGTTGTGATAAATATTCAAAAATCTGTCTCCCCGATGTAGGCAGAGAGCTTTGTCAAAGAGTGGAACCTCCCCATACGTATAATCTGATCTGTCTGCTTTGTCAAAAGCCCTTTCTGCTCATTGCTTTTGTTTTTGTAACCTTCCATGCACCAGGGTTTGGTTTTTTTTGTTTAATAAGAAATGATTTCCCAAAGGTTTATGACATAAATACCTTTAGCTGAGCACTAGTTGTGTCTATGAACTTTCTTATGACTACCTTTGCTAAGATGCTGTATGGCCTGACTGTTTCACATGCCTGATTAGTTGGTTCACCAACCTCATAATTATTGCATTTGTAATTTGTAAAAAGGATTAGTTCCTTAACACATTCAGTCAGCTGAGTGCAAAAATATTTTAAGGAGCTTTGAACCTATAAGCCTAAGTCCTTTCTGAGGTTGGGCCGTTCATTCATCAACTGGAAATTCTACAGTGCCATGCAACTTGATGGCGAGTGTTGCTTCCTAAAATTCTCTTCTGCTTTATACAGATGCTTTCAAGCTACTTCTCCATAGCCTTGCATTTTAGCTAGGTAGATGCAGGCAATTCCATTTCAAGTGTAAAATCGGTGCCTACTCCAGCAACGAAAGGGGGGGAAGCACAAAAATAATTATTTACCGATTCAGCAGCTAGTTTCATTATTAGAATTTCAGATCCCTCACTGAGGTAATTATGGTCAATCTCATTAACTCTCTGGCGATTCCTGAGACTCACTGCTGATGTAAATTCTCAGTGCCACTGCACTACCGGTTAGTGTCAGGAAATCCAGACTGCTTGTTCATTTGTAAAGCATGTTAGCAAACAGTTGTGGAATCTTAAAATCCCACCTGTCCTGCAGGGTGAGTCCCGCTGAATAACGTGAATTCCTATAACTATGTTGCTACCTTCCTGAAAGGCAGCTACAAGCTTGACTCCTGGGACCAAATTCTTCCCTTTGGGGTCAGTGTTACACCAGGTTCAAATTTGGCTCCAGAACTGTAGTTTGACTCGTGTCGCTGCAGAAGAACTCACTTTTATTTAATGGTTGATTTTCTCTGTTGCCCAGGGAATGGACTGTAACCCTCACTGCAGACATCCTCTAGACACACAACTTAACATTGGTCCTATAAGACGTGGACATTTAAACACATGACACAGTAGTACGTTGTTTTATCTTAACTTATTTAAACATAACAAGGTTCTGCGGTGAAACTAATGATTCTCAGATGCTGTAAAAGCAAAATTAAGCTGCTTTACATTAAATTGACATAATGCGAATTAGTTTTAGACTAATTCAAGGATAATTAGGGCAGTTTATAACACGCTCTTTGTAGTTTGCATTTTGATGTGCCTTTGATTGAAAGGTGAACAATCTAGGTGTTCTGAGCAATCCACAATTGCCAGGCCCAAGCATTGAAAATCAGGAGCCAAGCCCCCTCCCCCCATCATGAAATTGACATAAAAGTCATGAGATTTTAATAAATAAGAATATGGGGGTTCTTTTTGTTGTTGTCGTTCCCTTTTGTCTGTTTCTTTAGTTTTTGAACCTCTAGGGCTCATGCTTTCAAGCTTTTTCTCCGCAACCAGGAAAGCCTGAAATTTACATTAAAATATTTTTAACCTGAGGATTGCTGTATTCACATGACTCCAGGACTTGGGGCTTTAGGGAAAGCAGCCAACTATTTGGGAGACTGGCAGGAAAATTACCATGAGCATTAGTATAACACTGCTATCTGGGTTTTGTATCTAAATGTGATTGGAAAATTGCATCACCTTCTTCTATAAAGGGATGAAGCTACAGCTTTCAAGGCTCACTGCCTGTGTCCTGAGGCCCAGGGCTTGTGTAGTCTTTGTTAACTAAAGCCGTACAAAACTAGCTTGTGCACCCAAAGCCCAAAAGAACTTCTGAAAATTGTTTTTGCAATTGTGGCTTCAGTTTCCTCTTTCCTTTATCTCCTGATTGTTAGTTGTGCAAGAATAAGAACAGTATAAACAGAAGGGATGCCCACAAAGCTGCAATGTCCAAAGGTTAGTCTGTACAAAATAATTCTGTACAAATAATTACTTCTTTAAAATGTCCTCCAACTGTAGAAAACTTTTACTAGTCCCTCCAAATGGAGGCCTGTAGCCCTATTAAAATACTAGCTCCCCAGTTACCATGGGCTTCTGGCTTATTGGGTCATGGTCTGTTATTCACCTCTGTCCACCAATGTATTGTGACCCTTATAAATACCTGTAGCCTTCCTGGTGCAATAGTGGAGCAGGCAGGATGAGCTGGAGATCACTTTTTGAATCACGTCAACCCTAAGCATTCAAAAAACGTGAGTCAGACCATGAAAAATCATGAGATTGATGTGTAAATCATGAGACTTTTTAAAAAATTATAATTTGTTGGTTCTTTTTATTTGTCTTTCTGGCTTTTGAGCCTTTCACATGCCTTTGAGTCATGCTGTCAAGGTCTTCTTCACGACCACAAGAAACTTACGTTCTTTAATGAAAGCAGCGAGTCTCTTCTCGCCTAACCACAGGACTCCAGGAGATGACAATTTAAGAAAAATATCAAATATTGCAAAATTTAAGATAAAATCATGAGAGCGGGCAACACTGAATTGACCCAGCAGAAGGGCTGAAATTTTGACTCTTTTGCACCCCTTGATTCAGAGTTGATGTTGGTGGGGGAGGGTGGAGGCTGAGGGCAGGGAAGAAGGTCATTAAAAAATATTCTGTAAGGCACAGTAGGTTGTGGTCTTGAGACTCTGACTAGAGATGGTTAGACTATCAGGTCTCCGAGTTTGTGTGTCTGATTCAAACAAATTTTACGGTTGTGTCCTTTTAAGACTTGTGTGGCTGGTGCAAGATATCGTGAAGCCACAGGAAAGCTTTGATTGTCGAACCTTTTAGCACAGGCTTGTGCTTCCAGTTGAATCACTATAATAAAAATAATGTTTTGGCTTCCAGGCTAGAAACCGCCTTTAGCTAAAGATCAGGCTTAGGGTGGGAGGGGTAGAGGGTTGCAACTTGAATAGCATCTCTAACCAACCTTCGAAGTGAAAATATTACATGTTTCATTTCGATAGGACGACAATAACAGCCTCTCTGTAGTCTGTATTTTCACAGAAATCAAGCAAACGTTTTCATATATGCTCCTTGGGTTGACTAGAGTGTCAAGGCTTGTAGCTGCTGTCACCTCTAGTGCCTTTTCATGCTGATAGTGAAATAAGACTAGGCCGGAAAGACTGTTGTTTCCTCTCTGCTATACAATGGGTAAATAATTTCCAGTGGAAAATTTAATTTGATATTTATACAGGACCTATGAAGAAAAGATATTGCCTTGTTAGATGCATCTTTCAAACCTGCCCCTTATCTGAGTTCCTAAGGCTTTGGCAGAGCTAAAATTAGGACAGACAGTGGCTAGGACAAGAATTAACAAGTGTTTGTCTAACTGGCACATAATACAATACATCATTGTTAGTACGAACTAGTTCTCTGTTGGCTGTTTATGGTGGGCCCAGCCCCCTACAGATCGCAGAGGAAGGATAGCCAATGACCCCGTTTGTTCATCATGTCTGTTTGGACACGGCCACAGTGTTCATTCTCCTGCGTGTTAGAAGACTTTGACAATTTGAAGGGTTAAATGGTGGGGAGGAGGGAGAGGAGCTTGTTTAGAAACTGGCGTATTTCAGCAGGATTGTCTTTGCCGTCCTGGCAATTCTCTCCATTTTTTCCATGGCCATTGGGGCAACTCTGTGGTGAATTAATTAGCTGATGGATAAATACAAACTAACATGTCCCCGCCGCCGTCGCCACTCTCCTCCCCTCCCTCTCACTGCTGCAGCCGGTCAAAAATACCCTGCTAAAGTCATCTGCTTTGCCGCCATCTCCTCAGTTCTGTGAGTTCCTCCCTTGGACCCCCTGTCTTTTACTGCATCAAATACAACCTCTTGTGTACACACCTACAGGCCCTCCACAATCTTCCTCCTTGGTGCATTTCTTCCTATTTCCCTCTATTCCGCTTCCTGACCCCTATGCGCCATCTCATCATTTCACCTTATTCCTCCCTGGGTTTCCTTTCTTTGCCCTGGGCTTTGGGTCTTCTACCCTGCTGCCTTCGGTAGCCTGGATCAGTCTCCTTTCCCTCATTCGCTGTGCCCATTCTCTCCCCCACACCACACACTCCCTCCCCATCCATTTCTCGATCCAACCCACGGACCGAAGCCGGTGGTCAGTCCTGGCCATGGGCCACCTGAGGCACGTTGTGCGTACGCTAAGAAGAAGCAATCTCTCCTGCCTTCTCACACTTACTAACCTCCATGCTGTCCCTCTCCCGAACTCTTCTCCTCTGCCTCGCCTTCCATTTCCCTGGGTTGATTTAGATTGGAGCAGCTTTCTTTTCCGAAAGGCCAGACCATTGCTGACCCCATGCATGGTTAGACGGGGAGGACAGGGAGCGGGAGGGGAAACACAGAGTCTTTAAGGATGATGGCAGTGCTTGAGGTCTGGGGAGACCGGGGCTGCTCCCACCAGGCACCCATGGGGGCTGTCCATTGCTTCAAAGATGCTGGGGCCTCGGCAATAACTATTGGATTCAAACCACTGAGCGAGAGCTGAAAGGCTTGAGTTTCCATGATCCCTCCTACCCCACAACCAACAGCCATGCCAGACCACTCTGCCTTTGCTCCGATGGTGTCTTAGAATGCTAACAAAATCCTTCAACACATCTAATTCACGGCTGCTGATTATTTATTCTCTCCATATGTGTGGTGTGTGTTTGTGCTCTGCATGTATAGTTATATAAATTCTTGTTTATCAGCTTCATAAACTATCCCTTCTGAGAGGGGCTGAGTGAGGGTGACCCAGCTGTACAAGAGGAAATGTTTCATATCTCAAGGAGTACCTTATGGGCACCCTAGCTAACCCCTCCCCCTGGTGTGTCATACATAGAACTTAATGGTTGTAAAAATTAGAGCATCTGCTTGGCTTAGAATTTATTGGCCTAGTCTGCATAACAAGTGGAATTTAAAATATAATCAGCTGAGTTCTGCCTTATCCATTGACCAAAGTTTTCCTTTGTCTGGTATTGTCGTGGACCTGACTTTGGAAGTGATATTTTCATGAGGCTTCTGGTCCTTTTTGGGGGGGGTTACCCGTTGCTGGAATTTGTAGCTCCGAATTCGTAAGTAGAAAGCCCTTCCGTTACCCCTGTGTAGTGCTGGGCACCTTGTAGGTATCTCTTGAGAAAAAGACTAAGGAAGGACAGCTGTAGTCAGTATCTGCAAGCTCTCTGCTCTGCTGTTTCTGCAGAAGTTGCTAATCGAGGAGGTGGACAACATCAGCTGTGTTCAGTCGGAGGAAGACACACACACACACGCACAAGCCCTCTCCCAGCCGTGTCCCTGCTCAACAGGCTGCTCTTTGGAACATGGCGTTGCCAAAGCGAGGCACTGGGTGGGCCTCTCCATGCTGTGGCTGTGGGGTCGTGTTGCAGGCAATATCTCACGTGGAGGAAGAGTGCCCAGATGGACATCTGGAGGGCATTTTACACTGCCTAGCCTCCCTTGATACAGAGGCTATCCTCTGATTACAGACTTTGGACACTGCGCTCGGCATATGAGGAGCAACAGTGTCCAGTCTCAGAGATACGTAGGCCCCAATTCAGCAGCTTACTTAGGCTGATGCAGCGTGGGGCAGTGGCTAGAGTATTAAACGGGGCCTCAGGAGATCTGGGGGCTAGTGCTGGCTTTGCTCCTAGCGTGTCAGAGGACTTCGCATAAGTCACTTGATTTCTTCATGCCTTAGTTTCCACATATATCAAATGGGGAGAAAGATGCTGACCTCCTTTGCAAAGGGTTTGCAATCTATGGATGAAAAGCCCCGTATAGAGCGAAGTATTATTATCTTGAAGTCAGTGAAACTTGAGCACGTGCCTAAAGACAAACGCACGCTTAAGTACTTTGCTGGATCAGGACTGCAACCTGCAAACTTCGTCAAGTCAGAGCGATTGGTGGAGCATGGTGGTAGATGAAACCCTCACTACTACTGTTATTTATATTACCTGACCGCATAGGAGCCCGAGTCATGGACAAGGACCGCATTGTGCGAGGCTCTGTACAAACACAGAACAAAAAGTTGGTCCCTGCCCCCAGGGGCTTACATGCATAGTCATGTGAGTGGTGCTGCAATTCCTGGTGCTGCAGGGCTGGTTATTAATCCTGCTTTCAGTGTGTGTGTCTGCCCCACAATTTCCCAGGGACAGAGAGCAGCGGGAAGGAAGAGGAGAAAGATTTGACGTATACATTTATAACGTTCCATCCATTTGCCGTTCCATGCTTGTATAATTGAGGTTGTAGAGTTTAGAACCTAAATTAGACCATAAAAACATCTGAACAGAACAGACGAAGGAAGGGGTAGGGAAAGAAGGGACAGGGGTTAAAATCAATACTTACTCTTGATGACCTGTAGGCTAGAAAGAATCCAGCTTGACTCTCAGATCCCAGGTTGAATTGGCAGCACTGGCGATTAGAAAAATGTTTTTTTTAATTGTCAGTTGAGCAAATCCGAGGTGGCAGTACATGAGAGACAATAACTATAGGATCCCATTTTTACAAGTCAATTTTCAGAGCTGGCCTGCACTTGAAAGTGGAATTTGTTCCTATTTATAAACTTCTTCTGCATGAACACCCTCGTTCAGGCTCCAGGCTGTGCTGTCCTCTTCCAGCACCATTTCCCTTGGTTTCCTACCATCTGAGACAAAATTGTCAGCAGAAAAATAATAGATTTTTTTTGGGCCATATTGAAAAATGAAGCTGACCCTGTGAGCAAGAGAAAATGTGATTTAAGCATCAAATTCAACTCTTCATAGAGAACCAGAAAAGCAGAGCACATCTACCTAAGGCAATGTAATATCTTTCCTTCTGATAAAACTGGCTCATTAAATTCCTCCCCTGAAGAACCCTCACCTATGCCTTTCTGTCCTCCTCTGCTTTTTGGCAGCTCTGTGTGTGTGGACTAAGGGAATACAGGTGGTATGGCAAAAAAAAAAAAAAAGTGGGGAGCCAAAATGTCCCCAGCAGGGGGCAGCGTGGAGCCATCTCACTCCAACTGGTGCTTAGAGAAGGATTGTGTCTGCAAGAGATGCAATCCCTCCCTGAGCATCTGAGCATGCAGCTAAACTGCATGTGCTACCCTATCCTTTAGGCCTGAGCTCTCAGATGCAGCCAGTGAGATCTTGGCCTGGAGTGGGGGGACCAGAACTACGGCTCCACCTCCTCCCAGCCCTCTCTGCCCTTTAATTAATGAAACCCTCACCACCCCCCTGCAAAATCAGGAAGTGTTATTATTCATTATACCCATTTCATTGGAGGGTCAACTGAGCCAAATTGAGAAGTGTTTTGCCTCAAGTCCTACACAGTCAGTGCTGACCCCTGGGGAACAGAACCCAGGAGACCTGAGTACAAGAACCGTGCTGTAAACCCTAGACAATATTCGCTCCTAAACCCCTCTTTACAGGAAGGGATTGGGAGTTATTGATTTGGATTCTGAGGAAATGGGCTTATTTTAAAGGGCCTGTCCATATGGATAGTGATATCTGGGAGAATAGCTGTGGTGACTAATAGTGATGTTGGCTTTTCTGAGATAAGACTATTTTTAAAGTAATTTCTTTGCCTCATGATCTCACCAAATGTCTTTCTTAAGGGGGTTTGACCCATCCATGCCTAGGGTAGATCACCTGAAAATGCCAAGGGCAGAGCAAGCTGTAAAAGGAGAGCAGATTCTCAGCACTGGTGGGTGACACTGAAGTCAGACTTCCCAACCAGCCACAATCAATGCTTCTGATTCCCCACGCTGATTACCTAAAACAAAAATATACACAGCCCCCTTTACTGCATTTCAGTTTCTGGCTCCCAATCAGCCACTAGGTCCAGTAAAGAGACCAGTTATTTAAAACTCTACGCTCTTTACCAAAAAGGTTCTTCTGACCCCAAAGGGTCAGCCACATTGCTGGATCAATCTAAGTTTGGATCTTACCCAAAATACCACACTGCCAGCCAATCCTTTGGTAACTAAAACTAAAGATTTATTACAAAAGGAAAGAAACAAACTATAAGAGAAGTGTTAAAGGATTAAAGAAATCACATACATACAGATGATTTGAAAGTCCATCTATGCCCTGGTCTACACTTACCAGGCGATTGGGTAGCAATTGATGGGAATTACGCATACCCTATATCAGGTTTCCAGTAGAATTGTGGAGTTTGCAGGCTTTTATAGTCCCTCTGGTGCACATCCAGTACCTGGATGGGTCTCAGTCCTTTGATTCACAGCGTCAATTGCAGATGAGTTGTTGGTGATCCAGAGGTAGATGAAGACTTAAGGCAAACTGAAGACAAAATGGATGTGGTGCAGCTGCCTTTTATGTCCTTTCGCCTTTGCCATGGTGCTTGTGGAAATTTACAGAAATAAGATGGAGTCCAAGGTCACATGAGTAAGTCCTGGGGACTCATCAGGTGTATCCCTGGCTCCCCTGCCCCCTTCCCCTCCCGCCGGGCCCATTGTACCTGTCAATTTCCTTAATGAGCCATTAAGCAGTTTATTGCTGCAGCCATCTTGTCTGGGGTGTCGCCCAGAAACACAGCACACGTTGAACTACAGACACATCAAACACATCCATAACTTCCAATACAAATCTGACACGTACACAATATCGTCATCCTTAGCAAATTCTGACCTTTTGAACGGTACTGGACATGGCCTGTCCCATATGAATGATTGTAATTTTGAAATATTGATGTTAAATAATATCAGAAGTGACCCCCCTAATCCAGCCAGCACCACAGGGGCCACAACATGCAAAGGGCAGAGTGGTGAAGTGTGTCGTGTTTCCAGGACACTCACATTGTGCCGCTGCACCCACAGGGGTATCCCGGGGAAATTCTTCTCCTGGTTTGGTACAGCATGCCAAGACATTTGGCAAATGAAAAAACTATATGTGGGACACATCAGACCAAAGACTGATTATCATCAGCAGGAAAGGAAATGGTCTTCATAGCAGCTTAGATGCCATGGTGATGGGTGTAGTAAGAGAACAGGAATAGAAGAGATTTCTTCTCAGGCTAAGGTAGCTGTGTCCTGAGCCCCATGGACTGAGCTCAGAATGGGATAATGGCTATCGTGTACCCTGAGGAATACCGAGCTGGGCCCAGCGGTCTGCTGAGCCATTACAGCCAACCAGGATTAGAGGAGAAACACTTTCCCCTTGTATCTCCTGCTCTAGGAGAAGATGAATGGGCACTGGAATAGCTTCACTTAAGGGTATATCTCATTACTACATTAAGTCAACAACCACTTGAGTGTCCGAGGATTTCAATCAAAGCGAGATGTTGAAAAGAGGAGAAAGTGCCAAAGTTAGCTGATTTCCTCTTGCCTCCAGGGGCTGTCCAGCACGACTCTCTTCACTGCGTGAAGCGTGAGCCACGACCAGAATGACTGCTCGGGAGCTTGTAGACACAGGGGCCATATGAAACTGGTCTGGTATGTAAAGGAAGACAGGGGCTAGCTGGCCTGAAAATCTAAGAAGGGAATTATCCAAGCCCTTCTTGGATTCTTAGCCCTGACATGCAACAAAAGGGGAATGGGAATTGTTACTGACAGTGGCATTATCTGTGTTAAATGTTGTCCTATTTAAATCCTCAGAAAGAAATCCAACAGAGCCACCTGTCTGCCTATTGATGCTGCTAGAGGCAGGGAGCAGCTAGCGGGACTCTGGGGAGAAGAAAGCTTTGTGCATGAATTCAGGTGGTCAGCCGTCCTGGCCTAGGCAGAGTGGAGGAGGAGGAAGTATTGCAAATTACATATTGTGGCTCCAGGTGTTTCTTTATTCGCTCTCCTCCCTTTTTCATGGAAGAATAAATGAACAGCAATTCACGGCTTTCCAAGACTACTCACAACCCGTCATTTTAGTAAAACCAGTAATAGCCATCATGAAATTTTTAGCAAGGCAGAACGGTCTTGCAGTCAATGTGGTGTCTGGGACTCAGGAAATTGGGGTGCAAGGCTTGCTTCTGCTACCAACTTCCTGGGTGACCTTGGGCAAGTCACTTAGGCTAGATCCTCGAAAGGATTTAAGCTCCTAATTTGCACTGAAATAAACAGGTTTGCCTAAACACGTTTAAGGTCTCAGTGTTCCCTGCCTCAGTTCCCCCCTGCAAGATTGATCTAATAATGCTTCCTTTGTCCACTGTGCATCCTGCAGAACAGGGACTGTCTCTCACTGTGTTTTTGCACAGCTCCTAGCACAGTAAAGCTCCGCTCCCAGGCTATTTGCTCTGCAAAATGGAGATACCTTTTTACATGGAGATAGCGATCTGAATGAAAACCACTAATGGAGGCAGAGCCTGGGTAGTTTTTACCTTCACCTCGACATTAACACTGCACCCTTCACTCCCATCAGGAGCTGACCATGACTATCCACACTGAAGTAAAAACTACAGTGCCCTGTCTCCACTGGGACTGTACATCACAATGATTATTTTGGTGAAAAAACACCCTTCTTTTTTTTACAGTGAAAACATAGCCTCGGTTGGGGCCTGTTGTCTATAGGAATATGGCAGGATCCTGTTAAAAAGTTGTGAGCCCTCTGGCTCTGCTCACCCTCTTTTAGGTTTTAGAAGCCAACAAAGCAGAAGCAGATGTGTACAAGTAGCCTTTGCATGTTTGTGTGTGGTTAGTTAACTTGGATCTTTGGGACGCAGCTTGGGTGTGGTTTCTTCTCAAAGAGCAAAAGGCACAGCGGGACCTCTAGGTGTGATACAGAAAACTCTGCCACCACCTAGCCAACCTCCCAGAGTCGCTTTGGAGCTATGAAAGAAAATTTGACTTCTGCTCTTGCCCGAGGTGAAAAGCTCTTGAAATCCCAAGTTTAACGTAGGAAGAAGGCTGGCACCAGCACGGTAATCTAAGCCGAGAAAGAAAAAATGGGGGATCTGAGAGAAGACTAAGTCTGGGTGATGACAAGGTATTCATTAGGTCTGCAGAGATGGAGTACAAGATCTTATTTTCTCATTGTTTATATTGTCACTGGCTCCCCACAACAGAATGTCATAGCCTTGTACTTCATGGTTCGTTATCTATTATTCTATTTATTAATGCATTCTTGGGTCCTGGTGTTGTGACAAATCATCCAGGCTTTTCTTTTATGGTTTAACAGGACTTTTCTAAAACCCCTACATGTTTACATAACCTTGCAATTCACAGTTATCTATCATTTATTCTCTACTTCATAGAGCTATTACAGTTCGGGTTCTTTCAGCCTACACACGGTAGCAGTAGCATATTGCAGATTAATATTCTCCCGTTCTTATAATGAGTGTTTTACTGAAATCAAATTCAGAGACCCTTCAGAGATGCGTGTGCACCTACGTAAATGGGACCTGCAATGTAAACTGTAGCGACTCCCAAACCAGAACGTGATAAGATGAGCTGGGGTAGGTAACTAAGCAAGATTCTGCAAGGGATGGTAATCCTTTCCTTTTTCCTTGGTTTTAAAAATTGGAAGGGCCAGATCCTGGTATAATGTGGGACATCTCCATTGCCTTCAGTGGAGCTGCATTGATTTACAGGCTTCAGGTGTTTGAGACGACTATGTGGCGATAGTGGGATAGGCTTTAGAAAGATATGCTGTAATGCACCCCTCCCGTCATCTGTGCAAGTTGTGGGTGCAAGTCCTACCTGATCGCTTTCTTCTAACTGTGTACATCATCTCGACAGTAGCAAAAAGGGTTTTCCCTCTCCATGGGAGCACTTACAAATAGGGGCAGGGAGATGTTCTTCCCAAAACAGGACCGATTTGGGGGGGGGGCAGCACACTAGGGTGATGAACACAGTATAAGACCCTATATAGAAAGAATAGCATTCTCTTTGGATGACAGGTTTCCCCCCTACTGTGGACGCTCACAGAGTTGCTGGATCGGAACCCTTTCCCACAAGACTATGTGGGATGGGTTGTATCTTGCCCCACTCCCTGTTAAAAGAGAACAAACATAAAGCAAATGTGTTGCTTATGAAAAAAGCTAAATTGGCATCACCTAAGTCCCTACTATAGCTATATAATGTGTCCAGCAAAGGTCATGGCAGCAGATGATTTCCCGCTCCCAGCTCACCCCTTCAGTGGCCTGAAACCTGACCTGGGAAAACCATGCTCTCAAGGAGAGAGGGCAGGTCATTTTTCCCATTTAATCTTTCCTGCCATCCAGGCAGCCAGCTGTAGTGATGATTTTGTGCCATGGGCACCTGCCCTTGAAGATCAGAGCTATGATGAGCAATTGAGCACACATAGACCATTGCACACACCAATCCGATGGCAATTAAATTTCCTCTTTACGGGCTTGGGTCAAATTTGAATTGGTGACCTTTTACCTTCTGGTGGAAGTCTCCAGATCCTCTTAATAATCCCTGAACCAAGAAGCCCTGTGCGATAAACTGTTCAAATAATGTTGGCCTCTTCCAAGTGGTAGTAGGTTTGAAGAACTTGCTAGTCAGCTTCCTACTGGAGGAGAAATCAGTGACATGGAGTCTGGGTGTTTTCGCAGACTGCATCTACATTGGAGCTGAGAGGTGTGATTCCCAGTTCATGTAGACATTACCCTATCCCCCTTCCCCCCCAGTTCTGTTGGAGCAGAGCGAGAACAGATATGTCTATGTGATTTGAGACTCCCATCTCCCAGCCATCCCCTTCCTGTGACTTGTTTATTTACACTGGATACACCAGTCCTTGAACAGAGGCGGTTGTGAATAGCACGTAGGTAATCCCCATTTCCAGAAATTGCAGCCCAAACACCAATACCATTTTCCCAGAAAGTACCTCTATCCCTAGATTAGACTTTAGTTAAAGATGAAGGGAACATGTACGTTGCAGCTGGAGAGGTAATTCCAGCTCAGTTTTGATCAAGCCAGCATGCTAAAAATAGCCATGGAGCTGTGGACACACAACTAGCCACCCCGAGTACTTACCTAGGGATTTGGATGGGTTTATGCTTGGGTGGCTAGCTGATGCCTTCATCATCTCCCTGGGTAGCAGCCACAGAGGGTACCACAATCCATTGGGAGCAGCAGCAGGTTCTGTCTTCTCAAACTCCTGCGTGTTAATCGAGTATTGTCATTCTTTGTGTTACGGGAGCACTTACAGGCCCCAGCTGAGATCCGGCTCCTATGGTGCTACATAAAGAAAGTGAGAGGTTGTGGCCTTAAGAGCGGATGATCTAAATAGACATGAAACGACGTGATTTGGCATAACTCATAGAACAGTACCTGGCAGGAACAGAATGTAGGTCTCTCCTGATTGCTTGTCCAGCACCCTAACCACTGGACCATACTACCTCTTCATCCATTTATTTGAACTTTACACTAGAATAGCACTTTCAGCTCATAGCCAGGATTTGCCTATGTAAATTTGCTTAAATATCCTCTGTAGAATAGATTACTCCAATTGCTGGCTAGCTGCATAAAACAGAGGCAGAAAATTATCTGCATATGACGTCGAACGTGTATTAACAATATTAATGTGTTAAACTGAAGACCTCATTTATGATTTCATAATCCCTTCAAAATGAGTTAGCACTAGGATGTGATAAATGGATTATGTGTTAGTCCCAAGTAAAGCCAGTCACAACTGATGCTTTACTAAACTGGTTGCATGCAATACTAACACCTACGTCACGAGGGAATTAATGTATTTACAATCCCTAATTAGTAGTTTGCTCCTGTGATACCAAATTTAAACAAATCTGTAGCATTACTGACCATCTGGGTTAGAAATCTCCATTTTGAATTTAATGAGGAAATAGTTATGACAGCAAACTGGTCTTGTTCGTTAGCTAATGATCAGCTTTACACTAATTGAAATGAAGAACTCTATCCTGCAGGTTTGTGAAATGTTTTAGATGTGCGGGTGAACAACCAAAAGACATGTTATCCTTTGGGGCTTAGGAAACCACAACAATTGATTAAATAAAATAAGAAAGATCTTTTATCGAATAGAATGCAAATGACATAACTTTAAAAGTGTGTGACACAAATCTGGCAATTAGAGAGAGAGAGAGGGTCATCCATATCTGTTCCAACTTTTACCTGTATTAAAATTACTTTAAGCCTTTGCAAAGTAGAAGCCAGGAAAACTACAATAGGTGAATGCAATTTCAACTTGGAGTTTCTGGTCATTGTCAGCCTGAACAGCCAGGGCTCGGCGGTGAGTCATGTGTTAAGATCATGCTTTGTTGTAGCTCAGAAAAGAGGAAGCAAGTTTGTCCCTAAGCCATTTTTATGCATCCCTCAATCTTCGGTTGCACTGCATGACTCCCAGCTATTCCAAGGCTGTTCTAAATTGTGCTGGCTGGAGAAGGAGCTGGTCAGTGAAGAGAAGGAGCGTGGTCTGCAATATCATTCCAATTTCACTGTCCCAGGGTGTGCGTCTCCGAAGTTTCAGGAGCATTGTTCGCTGCTAAACGGAAATATTATGGAAGCCTTGATTGAAGGTTGTAAATAAGGTGGCCACTGCCCTGTGCTGATTGCCATTTTTAATGTTTGCTTTTCTACCATCACAGGAATATGACCACGCAGTAAGTATTAGTACAGGGAATCACTGGTTTAGTTTTCAGATTCCTAGTACATATTCAGAACATCCTTGGGTTTTAAATTGTTCCCATCTTGAATAGCTCTACAGGTTTGTCAGCAGTGCTTGAAGATGTATCTGTCTTAGGTACCCTTTCCCACAAAATCCAAGCCAGGGTTCCCCTGATGAAATTAATAAGCAGCAGCTTTAATACAAAGAAGAGGAAGGACTCTTTCACACAATGCACAGAAGCTGAAAGGGAGATCACTCCCACAGCCCTGTTCTGTACAATCCCCAGTTCTGGTTCTGGATGCTGTTGAAGACACTATACTGGGAGAGAGTGTCCCTTGGTCCGACCCTGAAGGGTTGTTCTTATGTTCTTACAGAGACAAGCTGGTGAGGTAATATCTTTCATTGGCCTATCTTTTGTTAGTGAAAGACATGCGTTTGAGCTACAGGGAGCTCTTTTCCAGCTCTGGGAAAGGTACAAATGTCACAGCTAAATACAAGCTGGGACAGATTGTTTTGCATATGAAGCTAGCACATTCTAAGAGATTATTCAAGGTGAAATGGCCCATTAATACCTCGGCACTCATAGGACAAAAGGTGTGGGGTGGAGCAGTTAGGAGGTTGCAGATTGTTGTAATAATATGTTCTTAGGTACTTTTAGGTCCCCTACCAATGCTCAGGTTAGCGTTCCATCCACAGGTCCAGCCTTCTTCTCAAGAATATAAGATGCAAAATTTCTGATCGCCCGTCTTGAAATGTTAATCCTTATCTGTAATGTGGACCATGGGTGCGTCTTCCAATTATTTTAATAAAGGAGACAGTTTTAGAAAAAAAAAATCCCAATCATATTGTTCTTGAGTATGTGGAGATTAAAAACACATTGACTGTCAATTAGCCTTTTTTTCAATTAAGTTGGAACATAAACCATAGTGATATAAATGGGGCTTGATCCTACACCTGTTGAGGCAATAGAAAGGCTCCTATTGCCTTCAGTAAGCATTTGACCACATCCATAAACTGGGCAGGGACTCTATTTTTTGTGCTTTGTACAGTGCTGAGCTTATAACTGACATTTAATAACTAATCATAATGGGAAGAAAACTATGTTTCCTTTTCTGCAAATGTACTTGTCTCAAGCTTGCAATCGAAGTTCTGTAAAAACACAAGCTCCAATTCTTAGTTAATTTTCACTTTGTCCCTTTATAGTTCTGCAGGACTCTAGATGTTAGGGGTGGCTGATAAGCTTTCCAGATTAAAGAGAAACATAGACACTGAAAATAATAAACAACCAAATTGCTGCTCCTGTAACATTACCTGATATTGAGAAACTCTCTCCATATTATAACAGACAATGAAGTTTCTGTAGGGGCTTTAAATCACTTAATGTTGAAAGGAATTCCCAGATGGCTTTATCAAGTCACTGTGTAAAATTGTTAGAGATCTCCACCAGCTAATAAATTTGATTTGGGGTTTGTTTTGCTGGCATTTGTTCAAACCCTCAGAGAACTATAGTTACTGTATTCAGATTCAAAATTGAAATGCCTGTTTTGCTGTCCTCTGGGACCGAAAATAAAACTCAGTGATAGAATATGAATGTTGGTTGGGTTTCCTTTTAAGTCAGTACATTATTATTTGAGGAGATATAGTGTAGGATAAAACCATTTCCCCCCCCAAATATTTTATTGAGTAATAAAACTAGCTTTTACATTGTTGCCACATATGGGGATTTGTGTCTGTTGCTATGGGAGGGAGGTAGATAAAGAAATCATTACCCTCGTCCTACCATTTTTCAGTTTATGACTCTGGCCCCCATGTTCCTTGTTGTTTATACCATGCAAAATGCAGCACGTGAAAAGGCCAGTCATGATGGGCTAGATTGTGCCATTAGATCCCTCCCAGTGCATATGCTGCACTCTCAGAAGCAGCCCTGGTGGCACCGCGACTAGAGATTAAAGGTGGCTGGGAAACGTGTTTTGTTCTTGCGGGAAATATCAATGAAAAGAAAACCAGGTTTGTTTCTTTCAAAAAAACTTTCTTCAGAAGTTTTTGGGTTTTCGTCAAAAAAACCAAAAACCTGAAACCACTTTGGCTTTCAGTGACCAATAGGTGACAAATATTAAGCTTTTAGCTGAAGTTTTTCTATAACCCCTCCGCCCCCAAATTTAGAAAAATGGTTATTTCTTATGGATCACTTAATGATGGCCTGTTCTGTTCACTCCCTCTGAAGCACCTGGCATTGGCCACTGTCGGAAGACTGATACTGAGCTAGATGGACCATTGGTCTTACCCAGTATGACTGTTCTTATATTCTTATTTAAAAAGACATTTTTAAATGTATTTTTAACATATATTTTAAAAAATGTTTCAGGAGAAAACTATCAGCTCTGCTCGAGACACCCTTCTGAGGTGCAATTCTCTCTTAATTCCTCCTTGCTCTGGGGTGCGAAGCAGTTTGCTGCAGATTTACATGAGCAACAACCTATGTTAAGTGCTGGCCAGCTAGTTCAGGGTGTGGAACCATCGCTCTACACCTCCCTGACCGCCTGCTCTGGGATGGAAGTAAACAGTTGTGTGGTCCCACTTACTCCGATCTGAGCTGACTTCCAGGTTCAGGTAGCCCACAGGAGGGTTTAAATAGGGGGTGTCACTGCTTGTACAGGTGCGACCCATGCCTGCTTGGTGTGGTTCTCTGTCTCTCTCTAGTGGCACATAGAGATAAAGAAGTCTGCAATAGCCTTAGCTAGTAGCTACCTGGCTTTTAGCTCATGCAATAGTAGAAGCACATACACTAAGCTTCAGAGCGTGGGTTCAATCCTGCCCACCAGGCTCTGTCGGTGTGACACAGGCATATCTGGCAAGTCAGAATCTTAGACAAAATCTAAGACAAAAGGAAACTGGACTAAACTTCCAAAAGCTTAGGGCCATGACTGAGATTTTCAAAACCCACTGTCAGGTTTAGCTATGCAATGCTCATTCATTTCAGTGCCTGTTTGGTAGCTAAATCCTCTAGGTCAGCTTTGCAAAACTCAACCAGTACCTTCAGGAATATGCAAGTGGACCATGAGGCTGCCTCCCCTGACATTTTGTATTTGTCTGTCTAGCGGAGCCTTATGTAGACAGTCGATTCCATTCCCTCTGTGGTACTGTTCATTATTTCCTACCACAGATTCCTCTGCTCTAGACTTCTGGGCTTTCTCTGTAACCCCATTCAGTCTGTCCAAAATGCAGCCGCAAAAATCATTCACCTTGATCCTAATGGTCCCTTCTGACCTTAAAGTCTATGAGTCTATGTTTCAAGAGCAGGAGAGCCAAGTTTGCTGGGGGCAGAGAAGAGAGAAAGCCATGCAGGGCCAGTCTTTGCTGATGCTGCGCCAACGGCACTGGAAGCCGCCTGAGTTTATCAGCTGCTCTGGAGAGCGGTGTGATGGGACGGCCCAGCGACTAGAAGCTTCAGAAACACCGGGTACCACCGGGTGTGTCTCTGAAAGGAGGGTTGGTTTTTTGGATGAGACACTGGGCTGGCACTCAGGAGATCTGGTTCGAGTCCTGGTTTTTCCACAGACTCAATCTGGTGCTGTGGCAAGTCACTTAATTTCTCTGTCCTTCAGTTTCTCATTTACAACGTGGGGGTGACAGAACTTCTTTTTCTCCCACCCTTTGGCTACCTTGTCTATTTAGACTGTAAACTCTCAGGGACTCTCTGGACAGTGCCTAGCACAAGGGGCCTCTAGGAGATACAATTAATACTTCTTTCAAAATAAGATATCACAGAAAGAGACCCGCTCTAAGACCATGCAATAAAAGTGGATTTACTAACATATTCTGATGTACTCAGCTGACCAACCGAAACCAGGCTTTAAAGGATAGATTTATTAAGCAAGTCAAGTATGAGCTATTATCATTGTAAACTTCTCTTCTGCACAGGCCGGAACTATCACCCTTTCTGATTATGCCCTCCATCTGGGGCCTGGTGAATAGCTTGTCACCTCTTTGTTAAAATTTGTAGAAGATAAGAAGCTAAAAAGCTCCATTGGTCATGACGAGTGAGGGTAGCATCAACAGCGCAACGCTGAGCCTGGCAAATGCCACCGCTTGGAGCACTAATAAAGCACCTGACACCTGCGGTGATGTTTTAGCAATGCATATGCATAAAATGGTATGTGCACAGACAATTCCTGGAGGTGTCTTCAGTCCCTGATTCACTCATGGTAAAGCTGAAGGGCCAGATGGTCAGCAGGTGTAAACTGGCATAGCTGCACTCAAGTCGATGCAGCTGAGGATCAAGCCTTCAGTGGGGAAATGCAAGGCGCTCTCTAAATCTGTTCTGCTCTAAAGCTATTGTAGCCCATAAGCCATATTTTCTCAGTAAGTGTGTTATCATCTTTATTGCTCTGTCTTTAATTAAACACTGGGATAAATTAGGTGGTGCTAGTACAACCGTCAAGGATGTTTCTGAAACTATAAACAGACATTCCGATCCTGTGTCTGGGTCCACGCACAGGCTTGTGTGAATAAGAAAATGTTTTCCTGTTCACGTTTATGGAAGGGGTGAGTATTTCTGTGGCCGAGATTGCTAGGTTCTCCCATCAGAGCTACAAGCCAAGTCCTGTCGGACCACTGAATGGAGCTACTGGCTAGGTAATCTGCAACCAGCAGGTTTGGCGCATAGGATGGGCTCTCTCTGTTCCGGCTCTGACTCCTCAAAGGTAAAGGAAATGCCTTCTGCAACAGGACCCACTGGAGTGGATGGGGCCTTTGGTATGGCAGGGTACAATGCATGTTTTCTCACTTGCAACCTAACCCAAAGTCCAGTGAAGTCACCGAGAGTCTGAAGTTAATATTGTAAGTATCTGGAGGCCCCAATGAGATCAGGGCCACGTTGTGCGGGGTGCTGTACAAGCACATCAAAAGAGACAGTCCGTGCCCTGGGTTTACCATCTAAAGAGAGCGACAAAGGGTGGGAGACAATAGAGAGGCACATAGAGGGGAAGTGACTTGCCCAGGGTTACCCAATGGGACACTTGGGGTATGTCTGCACTGCAATTAAAAACCCACAGCTGGCCTGAAGCAGCTGACTCGGGTTCAGGTGAAAGGGCTGTTTAATTGCAGTGTAGACGCTGGGGCTCAGGCTTAAGCCTGGGTTCTGGGAGCCCACAAGGGGGGAGGGTCCCAGACCTTGGGCTCCAGCCCAAACCTGAATATCTACACTGCAGTTAAACAGTCCCTTAGCCTGAACCCTGGGGGCCCAAGTCAGCTGGCTCAGATCAGCCAGGGGGGTGTTAATTGTGGTGTAGACAGATCCTTGCAGAGCTGGGAGGAGAACCCAATGTGTCTTTATATTATTATAAATAATAAAAATAATAATCATTAACCATTAAAAAACAATGACACTTTTTCTAGATTTAAAAAAAAACAACCCATAAATGCCCTGCTATTTATTGTATACTGAGTGTTTTTTAAAGGATCTCAGTGAGTTGGAGGTGTTGGGTTGTTTTTATTTTTTAATACATGAGAGCTCACCCTTTCCTTGCATCTTTCCTTGATCACGTGTTTGCTCCAGGACGAGGTTGCTGGGGAGTTTACACTACATGGAACACGGAAAAATCAGTGTAACAGCTGTGGATTATGCAACAATTGTGAACTATTTCTAAACCATGTCGGATTATGTGGGCTTCCCCTTTGTTAACAAATATACTAGAAGAGACAAATGTACAAGCCTGCACTTTCGAAAATGGCTAGTGATTTTGACTGTCTCGGTATTTGGCCCCTCTTGGTACGCATTAACTTGATTTTCAGAAGATGCTGGCAGGTGTCCTTTAAAAAGAAGGCCCCTTTGAGGTGTATCTTCATCCACAAACGGAAGCATCCAAAATCATGGAAAATTTGAGCCGTGTGTGTGTATGGCTGTATGCAGTGCATGATCCTGCATGTTTGTGTGTACGCATGCTTGCATATGTGTATGTATGCACACATGTTTATAATGTCCCCGTAGCAGCAGCAAACTATTCCAAGACTCCGAGTGTCCCGTCAGAGTGCCCATTTGCTGAACAGCATCTTCCCCATGTTGATGAAAAGTTCCTTTGATGGCAAGATAAACAGAGAACCTATGTGAATAATTATTAAAACCTTGGTATTTGATCAAGCTGGGAATGCTTCCTTTCCATCTAAGTTCCAGTTGCAACAGAAGCTGTTCACAAAAACAATAAAGACTGGTATTTTAATGGTAGTTCTCTGCATTTACTTCTGCTATAATTCCCATTCTTTGGCTCCCCCGGCCATGTATGGCTAGCCGTACTAGCTCCTGGGGCTAGCTAGGAGCTCCTGGGGCAGGGAATGTGTCTTTTGTCCTTCTGCTGTGATTCCTTTGGATGATTAAAGAGTGATATTGATGGTCACCAAAGGGAAACCCATCCATCCCAATTCAAAGACAAATGACAGCTGCAGTAGTCTTGAGGGTGAGACAGTTTAATGCCCTAGAAAATTCAGGGCTCTATGGAGCATCCAGAGGATTTGCGAAGGGGTACATCAGAGATTACTGTCACTTTCCATCTCCCAAACACCCCGAAATTAAAAACCAGTGGCAAAGAGGTGACGACACCTGTGAGGAAGAGCTGAGGCCTGGGCACGCTCTTTCCTGTGTGATCTTAAATGAGTTACAACCATCCTGGCCCTGTAAAATGGGAATCGTTGGGGCTTCTCCATCTCATCATGATGCTGTGAGGCTTCAGTAATTCAGTGATGTCTGTGAGGCACTTGGAATTCTTTGTACCGAAGGCATTTTGTGATCGCAAATTGTAACACGTTTCTGGAATTATGCCAGGTTGAGTACTCCAAAGAATCCGAGTGCTTGTCAAGATGGCAAGTCAAACTAAAGCCAAGTGTCATGGCGCTTTCCCGTGTCGTTCCACTTCTTGCAGCTGAATTCCAACGGTCTAGCTGGTTTTTTCCACAATGCCAAGTGCTACCACAAAAAGAAATTCTTACCCTCTCCCCTACTATCTAGCATCACCACTCCACACATTCCCCCACATGTTCAGCTTCCCCAGTGGTGACTTACTAGTTGCTGTTGCAGCTTAAATGTGAAGAACTGTATTTTTTAAGCAAAGCCAGTAGCTAAGCCTGCTAAATTGCTTACAGATCTGTTGCACTAACAAACGCCTATATCTGCGCACCACACTACCCATTTGCATGCATGGTTACTAGCTCACGTATTGGATCTCCATTATGATAGCCTGGCCTGAAGTAACTTCCAGTGCTCTTTTTCAGGCACCGTTATTTCAAACGGTTTGGAAATATACCAGTAGAGTTTCTGTTCGATATACTGGCCCATGTTCCCAAAAGTGACTAATAAACTGAGCTGCCTCCGTTTTTTGAATGCCCCCATTTGGGGTTTCTTAAAGAGGCCTGATTCTCAGAGAGTGAGTACACAACCTTTTCTGGAAACCAGGCTCCTTTAAAGTGTCTCAAGTTAAGCATCCAAAAACAGAGGCACCCCAAATCAGTTTTGAAAATGTAGACTCTTCCAGGAAAATTTTCAAAAGCGACTCACAGGCCTGGTCTACGCTGCCGGCAGCCGTCGATGGGAAATACGCAAGCTACGTACTGTAGCTTGCTTATCTCCCGTCGACTTGCTTACATTCCCTTACTGTGGAGTCTCCACTGTGCTGTGTCAATGGGAGACACCCTCCGATTGATGCAGCCTTACTCTTTTGGAGGGGGTGGGGATGGATTTATTATGTTGGCTGGAGGGCACATCTGAGATCAATTGAGCAGGTGTCACCTGCCCGCCCAATCGATCCCGCTGCATTGATCCCTGCATCCCCGGCAGTGTAGACACACCCTAAGTGACACTGGTGCCTAAGTTCGATTGAAAGTCAATGGGTCTTGATGCCTTAAGATTCTGGAATGAACGTGTGTCAGCATACTGAGATGTCCTTGATCCTGGAATGTGAATACAACGATGTAGGCCATTTTGACAACTGACTTCCACTTCTGCTGTTTTAATTGTTAGATTATTCATCTAAATGGAGGTTTGAAATCATCTCCTTGGTTGGAACCCTGAACAAAGCGCCTCACCTCCACATCTGCCTGTCTGATACGGACGGGAAGACTGTGGGAGGGCATGTTATAAGTGACTTGGAAGTCTTCACTACAGCTGAGATCGTGATTGGCGAACGCACAGGCCTGCAGTTCACCCGGGAGATGGATGATTGCACAGGTTTCCCAGAACTTGTCATTAGTTCTTGGTGCGAAAAGGCTTAGTCATTTACACCCTGTAAATTATGTGCCATGCCTCAAAAAAAGTGGATTAAATAAATGGGTTTGGAGCATGCCTTCCTTGCTCTTAGCTTTTAGCTTATTGATTCAGACATATTTTCACGCAGAGAATAATCAATTCTTCAGTGGATGGGCAGAATAAAATAATTTCAAGCAAACTCTTCAAATGACTTGTCATTAATTTGCCTTTTGCCAGCACTTGTTCACTCCAAACAAGATGTGTTTAGCTTCCTCCAAGTATTAACTGAGTTGTGCCCTGGGGATTTTCTGGGACTGATTGGCCAGGAAGGAGGGGGGTGGTGGGGGCTGGTGAGGGCTAATGAATGCACTATGTTTGCTCATCTTTACAGAGTCACTTATTACCACTAATTGGGAGGGACAGTTCAAACAAGCACAGAGGAGCAGTTGTCACATGAGCGTGACATGGTTTTAAAGAGGCAGTCACAGATGACTGCGTTGCCTGGTCCTGGCCCCTGCACTCCTGCAGCATACCGGCTGGCAGCCTAGCACATCTCCTCCTCAAAGTGGAGTCTTTGTCAGGCAGTCCTATTAGAAGTCAGCAGTCTTAAGAAATCCGGGCAAGACAAGTCATTTCAGGGAGCTATAGACAGACATGCAGCTGTCTGGGACACTTAGAAAGTCAACAGCTGACGGAAGAGGTAGACTTCTGGCTTGGCTCGAAATGGATTTAAAGATGTGATCTGAATTAATTTGTGGTGCATAGTTCGGGTTTGTTTTTCTTAAAGACTTCCTCTGATTTAGAAATACTTGTTGGTATTAGGAGTCTAATATTAATACCAGACGTGTTTTGCACATTGTTTCACAGCTGCCTGATGGTACCTGTTGATTGTTTCCTGTATGATGCACTTAGCAGAACACAGAAATGTTCATTTCTGATGCTTTCAGCTGAAATGACAACCTCCCCCCCCCCACACAGCTAAAGTGTCCAAGTTATTTTTGCTTTAAAGTGTTTCTCTTCCCGGTAAATACTCTTTTATTCACTGCCACATTCTCTAATTAAAACAATTTGAATTATCCTGATTCAAACAGCTTGTTCCTTTCATAAATTTAACTTCAGTTTCAGGATCAATATGTTTCACTAGTCTTGGGGGGGGGGGGCGCTGAAAGAACTAACCAGAGGTAAATATATTGGAAATATTAACATAATTTTGTTTACCTGCTACATTTTTGGTTCAAGCTAAGTTGTCCACTGGGGAATTATAATTGGTCTGAAGGAACGGGTGGCAGTGTGATGTTATAGGGGTGTGTGGAAGTGTGTGAGAGAGAAAGCTTTACAAAAGAGGGATATATAATGCAGAATTGTTATATTGGGTTCTAAATCTGAAAGCACTACTGAGTGTTGTCCAGTGGCACTATGCATGGTAATGAGAGCCACGCTTGACAGTTAGGGCCAGATTCTTGTTTACACCGAGGCCCCTTCTCCATGTCTCTGGCAATAAAGCCATTATTATTATCAATCATGATAATAGTATTGCATTCAAAGTCCCTGATCGGGATGGGACAACCATCCCCTTTAAGGCCCGATGGCATTGCCAGTGTGGTGTAAAAGGCACTTTGTGTAGACCCCCCACGCGCTGGTGCGATCAGGCCCTTAACTAGTGAGCGATGTAATAAAATAAATCCTTGATGTCGGACTGAGTTCTGAATTCTTGTCTGATTCATTCTTCCAAAGAATTGACTGGTATAAAACTCTCCAGTAATGGAGTCTATTGATGCTAGGCCCAATTCTGTCACCCTATACCCATGTTGAGTAGTGCCTGCCTCAGAAAACAGCTCCACTGGCTTGACTCGAGCACCTCTCGGGGTCAGGCATGTGAGTAAGGGTGGTGGAATTGGACCCCTAAGTAATTTGCCTGTGATTAGCTCCCATGTGTCCGTTTCTGGGTGTGTAAAAATTGGGGCCCTGACTCCACTGAGAGTTGCAGCTGCTCAGTGCCTCTCAGGATCAGCCAAGTGTTTCATTCGAAGTCTGGGCGTAAGTACTTCAGTAAATGAGGGTGGCTCGTTGAATTAGAGTCCAAGTCCTGCTCACCTATTCGCTCAATGAGTCTCTGTGAAAGTCAGCGTGCTGTTTGCCCAGGCCTCACAGAGAACTCTGTGCTGGAGAGGGTGGGCTGGGGTGAGACTGGCGGGGCTGAGGGGACCACAAGTCTCACTCCTCCACATAAAACTATGCCCTACAGAGGTTCCCAAGGAAATGTAATACAGCCCACGCTGTAGGGACAGGTTATCCCTAACACCATCCTGGAGATGCTGTTGCTAGGGTTAATCCCTGGTAGCATGAGTCCTTTTGGCAGGGAGTCTGGGGAAGGTGGGAATGCCTGTGACACAGATGATACGGTGGCTGTGAATGGTTGTTGATGCTCTGGGGGGTCATGATGGATCGCAGGGGATACGCAGGTTTGGAGGAGTTGCTCCCATGGCCTATTTTACAGAAGGGCAAACCCTGTCACCTAACAGAACAATGTGTGGAAATCATGAAGCAATTTCCTCCCTCTTCAGTTCCTGGGGTGGGTTTTACAATAGGAGAGAAGTGATCCAAACCATTGGACTCCATTAGTCCTTGTCCACTGCCTGATTTTTTAAATGTAGGTTCCAGTTAGATTCCAGCTTTCAGCTAGCATTTCCAAGTTTATTCTTGTCTGATGTAAAAAGAAAAAGTGGAAATGACAGGCTGTGTTTTTGTTTAAATACTTATTTGTGTTCCCTTTACAAAGAACACCGTATTTTCTGTTACAGAATACAGAGATTATGAGCATCTGCAGCCTGGCTTAAAATACGTTCTAAAGATGCATTGTACACACATTGTTACAGAAGGGGATAAACCGAAGGAAAACATCTTAATCTGAGAAGTTAGACTAAACTGCTAAAGCACCAGCAAAAATTGTTTGTGTGGTTTGAATTTTAATTGACCACAAAGATACATTCAAAAATTATATTGTCAGGGGAGTTAATAGGAAATTAGAACATTTATCTGAGTATGAAGAAGAGAAATTGAATTTGTTTTGTAATCTCATCTGTTTTAGATTTCCTTTGTCATAATAGAATGAATTTGTTCATTGATAACGTAAGATATAGGGCTTTGTGTTGCTTTTTTTTTTAAGGATGAAAACAATGTGCCCTTCACTTTTGCGTGAATGAATGAATTCATTTATTTTTCTTAACGTCCGGAAGTCATTCATTTTGCCCTGAGACATCTGCAGGGTCTGTTTATGTATGATGGTTGCAGGCTACTTGGCAAAGATGGAAAAATCATCGGCCTTAATTGTTCTTGGTAAAACCTAGCATTGTGGTAGCCTGTACATAAATGCGGGCATAACAAATATATGCTGATCAATTAGGAAGCTTAATTGAACTTGTTTAAGAAATATTTAAAATGTTTAATTTAAGCAAAATAGCATTGATATACTTCAGGTAATTTTGTTGTTCATTTCTCCTTACATGGGTAATATTTACAGGCAGGCACACCTTATTTCTGTCTTAATTTCCCCTAATACAATAATATTTTAAACTATTTTAATAGTCCTTTTGATATAATAAGTCACTAAGAATTTTTAGCAAATAGCAATCGCAATTAATTGACTGTTTTTGTCAGTGTCATGTGTTGTTTTCTATCATAGTTTAGCCTTAATTAAAGGACATCTCTTTATTTAAGAAAGAATGAACTTACCAGCTACAGAGGATAAATCTCCCATTGACTTTAATGGGGCCAGAGTTTCCCTCTGAGGGTCTAAATATTAACACTGAAAATACACAAAAGTGAAAAACAGTTTTTAAAAGGATTTTCCTTTTCTTATTTTTGTGCATTATTGTACCATTATATTCCTTAGGGTTTAGTACCTACAAACTTTTTCAGCTGTTAATTTTTCATTTTATAACAGTTTCTAGATCTTTACATTTGGGAGAGGAATTTTTTTCTGTTTGTTTTATTTTTATACCTTTAATTGTTTTTTATTTTCTCCAAATCTGTTGAAAGCACCTATCCTCTAGCTTTAGCTTTAAAATGTTATTTAAAAATTATGAACTGAAGGGAACATCCTAGATATCTTTGACTTGTCTTTTTTAAAACTTAAGACCATATTCTGCAAAATATTTCAGCATGTGCTTAACTTTAAGTACTTATCTAAGACCATTCTTGTTTAGCAACGCATTTCAGCAAATGCTTAAGTCCCATTGAATCAATATTAAAGTTATGCGAATGTTTAAGCATTCTGATGAATTGGGATCTTAGTCATGCCTACTAAAAAGATTGCACACCACGCATCATCTACCAAAAATGCCCTCCTCATGCCATGCCCCCTGCCCAAGATCCCGAGAAGATACAGGACCCTTGAGATACTGTTTTACATTATACAGATAAATACACATACTTTTATCTTATATTTTTCTTTCCCATATGCATAATGGACCATGTCACTAGAATTGTAAAGGCTCTGAAGAGAGCTTGAGTGTCATCACCTAAAGTGTGAAGTTGTGTTTTGGTGTCAACAGTAAAGATGTTCTTCTCTGTGCGTACACCTCCTGGTCTGTTCTGCTTAGGATCTCACACTGGCATCTAGGACCCAGGTCCTCCGAAATATGTAAGTGCCAGCCTTTCACTGATTTCCATGGCAGTTAGGAGCTGGGCCTATGTGCCTAAATGGCGCTTTGTGAAGGATGGATTCGATCATCAGGTCCGTCCCCTCTGTAAGTACAGTACCTGGGGCTCGCCTGGGTGTTAAGCAGCTTCACATCCCATTGAATCAGGTGGCCACTTGGCCCTTCCCAGAAGGAACTAAGGACCAGCGCCTCAAAGATATTTAGGATCTTGGCCTCAGCGCCTGGAAGGAGGGCCTGCAGTCCCATCATTCCTTTCTCAGACGTCCTCCAAACAGCTTCCATACTGATTCCAGCTCCCTTCCCACTGCATGGGAATTGCACCTTCCTCCATGAGTAGCCCCAATGGTCTGCAAGAGCAGGAGTGGGAGGATCTGCCCCTGATTAAAAGCAATTCCCTCCCCACGCCCCCATGCCTGAAAACTTGCTTCTTTGCATCCTAATTTGATGTCGATTATATTTTCTTTCCCAGTTTCCCCTCCCCCACAGCTCCTCCAGTGGCACTTATAGTGCAGCGCCGTAGCAAGTAGCTTTCTCCCAACCTTCTGCTCTGCGCACAGCCTAACAGAGAGTGATACAGTCTGCTTTCTAACTCCCCTTGAGAGCAAGTGCTCTGGTTCTCCACTTTATCTGGCAGGAGTATATTTAAAATATTCTAGTGGCTTTAGATAGGGACAATGGAGGATTCTCTTTGGCTTGGTTAACTTGTGTTTCCTACTGGTGGCATAGCATTAGGTTTAATTTTAGGTGTGTATAAAGTACATTGTGAATGTAATGCAAAATTTTTTACCGCCTCTCTGAAGCAGATGTCTCTGGGTTTGATTGTTGCTTTTATTATCCAGCAAATACCAGGTTATAAAATACGATGACACTTGCTTGGTGTGATAATCAGGAATAATCTGTTTCTTAATACAATTTCTCCATTAAAAGGTTTTGGAAATAATATATAAAATTAATGGTTCACGAGAATGGTTTTAAACATTTGAAGGGGGGTGGGGGGATGAACCAAACAGCTAACCTAGAGACCTTTTCTGTACCATGAATAAATTCACTCTCCGCCTAAAACTGAAGCCTAAAATTGGTTTTGATTTTTCTTTAAAATTCAAATGTCTGATGTTCTTAAATTGAACAAATGATATTTTTAAAAAATATATCAGGCTTCAACATCTGCAGATTATGATTTGCATTTTGAAATTGGCTGCTTGAATTGAAGAAGGATGAATACTGTCAGTCTTCTTTTATTCACTCAGTTTATTTAATGAAATGCTAGAGGTCAACCCTTTGTCCTTAAATTAGTTACTATAGAAATCTTTTTGTACTTTTCTGCTTGTTATGATGTCTTCTAAGCAGAAGAAAAGGTTGTCATTAATTATGTCTTTGTTGAATATGGATATCTATTCATAGTTAGTTAAACAGTTTCAAACAAAATTAGCATTGAGCAACTCTTAGGCCAGCTTTAGGTTGGTTATCAAGAATTTTTTTGCTAAGAGAATGCTCTTCTGCAAGTGTGCATTATCTAATATATTCAGCTTTCAGTTGCTAATTTTTTTTCCAGATGAAGATGAGCTTAATTGAGGTTGTGCTTTTAAGTTTGTAGAGCTCTTCAGCATCTCATACAAAAGCATCTAGAGGCTTTTCATTTGTCTTGAGTATGTTTTAGATGTACAAATATTATTTACTTTAAACTCTGAATCAAAAGGCGCACAGTAACTATTTTAAATAAAACATTATTCTCTGCTGAAATATATATAAATTCAAAGCAGGAATTTTTTTCATTATCACTTAATAATTTATTTGAAACAGCCACTATTAACAAATTCTCGGATAACACTGGAAGAGCAGTTTAGCAACTAGTCTCAAACAGGCATTTAATAATGTAATTGCTGTCAGCCCCTCAAAAATAGAGGACATATATTAAAATTAAGATAGAGCTACAGTTTCACGTCTAACTCTCAGCTAAGTGCCATTTTGAATAGGACTTCAAAGATTAATCTTCCTTCGTTTTTAAGAAGGTCTAAATATAAAGTTCAATTCTTCAATAAAATCAGCATGATGTGTATTCATTTATAGTGATTTTTATTTTTTGGGTTCCAGCCAATAGTGCAACCCAGAATATTTTTCAGCATAACCAAGTTCAGTGACAAGTCTAAAAATACTGGCTAGTTAGAGTGTCAGGTTCAGGCTTTTGGATACTGAATAGAGTACCCATGCATGAGCATTTTTAAAATACGTTTCTGAGGAACAATATAGCATTGGTCATTAATGATTGGTTGCTTGACCTTAAAGTCAGGCAGTAAAGTTCATGGCATTAAAAGAAAAAAAGCAACCATGCAAATTAGAAGTTAATTATGAAAAGCAATTAGAAAAAATAATTGTGGTACCTGAGGATTAGTCCTAATCATAAATCAAACGAACATAATCATCACTTACAAAAATAAAATATATATTTCAGAAGAGATTTCCCTCCCCGTTTTTCTCCCTGTAGCTTGTCTTCAGTATACTAAAGATGCTTTTCTACTAGCCTTAAAGATTCTTAGAGAAGAAACTGTAACCTTGTAATGCTTTTAGGTATAATGTACATGTTTTCATTTTAAACATTAGCTCATTATGACATTGTAAAGTAGGGATCGCACGTCACAATTATTATCATGGTATCTCCTTGAGCTGAACCTCTGAGAAATGTGAAGGGTAGACCTTTTTGAATGAACAAATCCTTTAGCTGCCTATAGTTACTTATTAAAATAGACTGGAGGGATAAAGAATGGGGAGGGGGAGCAGAAGGAGGGGTAATCTATCTAGCTATCTAATAATTAATACCTAGACATAAAAGAGTAGGACCATTAGAACACAATGATCTATTAGGTACCTAGTTAAGGAAAAATACTAGCATTCTGACTATTTCACTTAGCATTTGGATATTTCTCATGAAAATGCTTGTTACCAAGGTGGGATGAATGTGTTTGCATATTTGTGTGAAGGAGATAAAATAGGAAATGGAGAAATATAGCTGGGACAAAATTTTCTCACCGCGTGTAAAGAAAGATGGTGAAATGGAAAATATACTTTGTTTTCTGAGAGGCAGGAAAAAGTAGCTGCCGTCATTTCATTTAATGAACTCTATTCATTGTTGCAGACTTGTTTAATTCTATTACTCAACCAAAATAATCCCTGTGTTAGCATTATAGTTCTATGTGTAGTGGGAGTAAGGGAGTGCAATCTTCTCTCTACGGTTTGACAAATTTTATAAATTTATCAGACTATTAAAAAAAACATCTTTCAGGTCAACTTTCCACTTGTGCCTTTTCCTCTTGAGCAAGTACTTTTATGGTTTTTCTTCTAATATAGAGGATTCATCTTCAATTTTGTGAAGAGCTTTTACATTTAATCCAGCACTGGAAGAGCAATTTGTTGCCACGGCTTTAAAACAGGTTTTTTTCTTTTAACTTTCTCAAGATGCAGGCATTTTGTTGGGTTAATCTTAAAAAACAATGTCAACCTGTCTTCCTTGTGTTTCAGTTTTGTGTCGCAGATGTCCTTCTGATAGGAGAAATGAAAGCTGGTAAAGTATGTCTTGACCAGGCTGATAAAACAAAAATTGTCTAGAAGTTATACTGTAAAGACAATAAGAACCCTCCAGGTTTTATATCAATATTACAAGAACTATTGGTGTTCTTAACTTTGTGTCAACTTCAAAAATCACTACACTAAAAGTGATTCTCTGATATGATTTTAGTAATCCCACCATGATTTTGGCCTCATTTTTTTCATTTTTTTTAAAATTATTTTTTAATCTTACGAAGCTTTTCTAGAATTACTGTGATTTTTGATGTCATTGTGTGGTAACTGTTAATCACTTAAAATTGCTTCTTTCTCTCACTTGCTGAAATTGGTGTGGCTCTGGTATTAAAATTTTATTTTGCTTGAGGGGACATCACTATAGACTAGCAATATGTTTATTACAAAGAAGGAAAAAAACACAGTAATGGAAAAGGATCTTTTAAAAGCTGTATTCAGGCATCAGTGATTTATAAAAAATACCAAAAGCTTTGTAAAGAGGTAGTTTTACAGTTCTGGCAAAATTCTGCTTTAAAGAAACATTCATTTTTCTATCATAATAAAAAGTACTTTTGATCTCATATGATTAGAGCAGTGGTTTTCAACCTGTGTTCTACGGACTCTTAGGGGTCCTCAGACTATGTCTAAGATTTCCAAAAAGGGGCTGCACCTCCATTCGATTTTTTTTAGAGGTCTGCAAATGAAAAAAGGTTGAAAATCACTGGATTAGAGAATATTTTTTTCCAGATACAAAAGCAAATTGGAATCATATTTAGACACATTATAAACATTTGGAAATGTTCACTACAAATATGAAATATGTCACTCATAAATAAAGATATTGAAACCACACTATTGAAAAAATGGGATTCATTCTGTCTGTTTTTATATTTTATCAGGAAAATTTCTAAGCTAGATTGTACTTTGTTTTAGTGTCAGGAGGAATATAGATACATTTTATATATCTTTCAGGTTCATTCTCAGGGCTCACAGTATACATTAGCATATGCTTCTTTAATTTACAATAGTGGCAAAAATGTACATCTGGGAGAGTTATGGTTCTAAGGTATTTTTTATTTTTGTTTTTTAATAGTTTATTGAGAAATACCATGTGAACAATTCTCATAAACTTTAACCAGCATGCACTTCTATTTCTCTGCTTCCATCTCATGGAAGTAAATCATTCCTGCTCTAACACTATATTTAAAAACAACACCATGCTGACATCATTTGTTAAACCATAAAAGGGGAACATTCAGTTATAAGGTATAACTGCATACATTGAATTTTCATAGGAATGATTTAGTGAATATTAGAACATATTTTTACTCTATTGTTTAAACTCAAGATGGCATAAAATCTTTAACATCTATTTATCGTGTAGTTATTTTAATGTAAACATTTGTCCATTTAGATGAAGTGTTTTCATTATTAAGCTAATTTCAACATGTTTCAGATAGACTGATGAATTAGAAGCAAAACACTTTCTGATGAGAAACAAAATTCTCTCTCAGCTCAGCCTGCTGTCAGATACATCTTCATTAGTTTTTGTCATTCACCGATGGCAAATGCTGCATAAATGAGATGACGATCAGGTCCGCCTTGATAACTTGCCTTATCTCATTAGTTTTCACATCAAAGTTAATCAGCAATGTGAATTGTAATTGCTGGAAGAGACAATGCAATAGATCACTAGGCCTTTTTTCTGTATGGCATCTTGAAACATCAGCAGGCTGGTGTGAGTAGATAGGCTCAGAAAGAAAATGATGTGGAAAGCATAATAAGCAAGCTGCTCAGAATTAATGAGCTTACCCAATAAGAAAAGAATAACCAATCAATGTGAGTTGGACAAATATAATTTAGGAATAATTGCTTGATTGGTTGTCTATAGTAGACTGATTTGACCACACACAAGGATTAAGAATTAAGATGTCAAGGCAAAAAATAATTTGGCAATTGAGGGCATGTAATTTTTTGTTTCCTTTCCTTTATGACTGAAAGAGATTGCTGTTTGATATGTTATTCCCCAAGAATGAAAACATTAGATAGGAACACACTGGCTTTTTCCTTTATGCTTCCCTTACAATACAAGCTCTTTCAAACCCCAGTGGTGATATTTTAGTATGGGACATTAAAAATGAATAGAGGTTGGTTTTTTTTTTTTTTTAATTCCAAATGTTTTCATTTAAAAACATTGCTCTGAAAAGAGACGTAAGTTCTAGGTATTGGGCACAAAACATTGGTCTCCAGCTAAATTGTGTACATGGGAGTTTGTAAAATACAGCAATTATTTGGTCAAAAGCTGAAAAGCAATTCTTGCATTATACATGCTTTTAAAATAATTTCCCCTACAGCCATTCATCAATTAGTAAAGAACCCTTATATTCTTCTATCTAAACTATTGGGACGGTTCAGCCAGAAGGTAAATTTGCTTTGATCTACATTACATCTAATTGAGTCACTACCAATGTCTCTATCCCAACATCAAGAAATGTGAAAATGTTAGATTATTTCACTGGGGATTAAACCTAATTTTCGCGTGTTCTGCATTAACCTATTAGGCTGACTCATCTGCATTGCTAATGTGGCTCAGACAGCTGTCACTGCTAAAGAAAAACATGATCATGCAATCCTTGAATGAATGATTCCAGCTCTGATTAGTGCTAGTGAAGTTAGCTGAGCCCTAGTGATAAGGAAGGAAAATTCCCAGGTTGCCAATAGCTTTGAAAATTATCAGACTGTAGGCAAAAATGCACCTCGTGACTCACAGGCTTCGGTCCAAATGTAGTGTTGAGTGACATTATTTAAAGCTGTCTATTTAGGCTAACTAAAATTGTCACTTGCACGAATGTGTTTGTTTCTTTTAAGGGGCTAATGCAATGGGTACATATTTAAATGCGAATAGAAAACAACCTGAAATAGAAAACAGCATTTTACCTTTTCTTCTTCATTAGCCATGTTTAAATGATATGTCTACAAATCTACACAGAGGGAAGCATATCATGATTCATGCTAGACAGTGGCTTCTATGCTGCTTTTTTAAAGGTGCTTCAATATTATTTACATAGACACCCGTTTTTTTTCCTTAATGTGCCAGTGTGACTAACAAATTCCAGCCATGAAAATGGGATTCAGCTGGCACTGTACAAAACCTGTGTTCTGTCCCTGAAGTGAATTTAACTGCCATGTTATATATTTGTGCATTTGTACTCATCCTTGTTCTTTGTTCACATTGTAGCAGGCATTGCTGTAATCTAAAGCTTTTACTTATTTCTTTCTATCCATCAGATTTAAATAGTGAAAAAGCAACAATGGCACATCCCCTTGAGATGTGAAAAATTTTGGAATGAGTTAGCCCCTAGCAATAGAACTAGGAGCCAATTTAATCCGATTAGTGCTTCTCAACAATAGATGTTCCTAACCCATTGTGGACAGAAGCCTTTACTTTATTTGTTTCTATTAGCCAAGAATCTCAGATATCAGAAAAGTGGAATTTTGCCCCATCAGAGCGCTCAAACAATCAACAAAAACAAATTGAGAAAATAGTCTAATGTGTCAATATTTATCTGTTGGCCCTAATTGTCTGCAAAGAGAACTTGTTGAGTATATAAAGTTTACAGCCTTGGTTTATCTATGTGCTCTTGATTCTTCCTATTGTATGGACATAGTGGCAGCTACTCACAATGCAATGATATTTAAGAAGGGCAGTAACTACAGAGACAAAATAGAGGCATTTTAATGGGAAAAGATGTGGATTTGTAGACCAAATTGTAATGCTAGATAGGAAATGTTTTTCAAAGGCATTAAACTGAAACATATATAATTTAGAAGTCATTTATGAATACACTTACTGCAGCTTCACAACGCAGCCATCCCTCAGTAGAATCTGATACCGAGAAACTTGTTTTTAAATACTTTTGAATGAGTTATACAGTTTCACTATTCCTTCTGCTTCTTATTTCCCTCTTTTTTTGGACTAAGGCCCATAACGATATTTACATCAGTTAACGGTAGCAGCAGAAATTAATATCACTAGTGGCTTCTCTCCCCATATTTTATGTTTGTGGCATTTTTTTAAAAAGCAGGTAACTTATCTGAACTATGTAAGATTACTGTTAAAATGATCTCTCGCCCAGCCTAGGCTAAAGAAAGACTTGCAGACTGGCTTGTGAGGATCAATTGTAGTTTGCAATCCAAGTGGAGAAATAGAGCAATCTTATTACAATCTTTTGCAGCTGTATGCATGGTATAAATTACCCAAGCCAGGATGGCATTTCACTGTTCAAAGTTAACTAAAACTTGTCGTCCAAAATAAAGTCAGTGGAGCAGCTTCTGACTATAGCTACACCAGTGTAAATCCAGAGTAACCCGGAGTTGCACCAGCGTAACTGAGAAAAGAATTTGGCCCAGTATTCTCTGCCAGAACAAATACATGCTAAGAAATAATGGAGTAGAAAAGCAAAGCCAGGTGGCAGATAAAAAATAAATACACAGCGCTCATATTCTGGGATACAGGCCTCTGGCTGTGCCTTTTAATAATTGAAAGAAATTAAACCTGGGAGTGAAACTTTCAGTTTCTATCTGCAGGGCAATGTCCCCATGGCTGTCCCTTTAATTCCAGCACCACGTCACTCCTCTGGCTATCTCAGCCCCATCATCCCTGGAGACCCAAGCTCATTAGTCTGCAAGTCTCTCCTCCCATTCCTAATCCTTATGGGAACCCGACACGCTGATGGGAGAGTAGTAATAAGGTGTCCATTAGCAAGGCCTTACCCCCACCAGTGAAATCACCAACACCTGTCAAGCCCACCTCATTTTATCCAATGCTTTGGACTGCCAAAGACACGGCTAACAAAGCTGTGACAAATCCCTTAACCCCAGTAGGCTATAGGGAGATGATAAAAATACTGATTTCATGGCCGGAAGGGGCCATTGGAAGCATCTGCTCCGACCTTCCTGCCTAGCACAGGTCACAGAATTTCGCTCTGCATCGTGCCCAATAACTTGTGGTTGAATGAGGGTGTATTTTTCAGAAAGACATCCTAGCCTTGAGTTAATGATTCCACGTGAGGGAGAATCCACCATGTCCCTGGGTAAATTGTTCCAATGGTTAATTACCTCTACTGTCAAAATCCTGTGCCTTACTTACGGGCATGCCGTCCCTCCGTACGCTCTCCCTGACACACTCTGTGGCCTGGTCTACACTTACCGGCAAATTCAGCGGCAGTCGACGGGAGTTACCCAAGCTAAGTCAAGTAGCTTGCATAACTCCCAGCGACCTTGTAACATCCGTTCTGCATGCTGTCTCCGCTGCGCGGCACCGACAGGAAATGCATACCCATCAACACAGCGCTACGCTTCCTTTGGAGGTGGTTTTATTCGATCGACTTCCGGATCGACTGAGCCTGTCTTCACGACCGCTCAATCGCACTGGAACAATCCATCTGAGTGTGGACGTAGCCTTTGGTACATTGAAGTAAAACCTGGGACCTCGCCACTCTGCCACGGTGGCCCATGTGTTCCAGTCCCCTAACAGAGCAGTCAGTCCCACGTAACCCAGCTGGGATCAAGCCAAGCCATATGCCCGGGACTGTCCTTACCCTTTGGAAAGCCCATGTCATTGCAGATCAGCAAGACTGAAGGGAGCGGATGAAACATAAACAACCTGGACTGAATAAACTAATCCTCTCCCTGCTGTCGCTTCCCACTGCCCGTAGGCTCCACAGCTGGCAGGTACTGAGCAGCTCTGGCTCACTCTGTCTGGGCTGTCTGTGCAAAGGAAGCTCTGTCCTGATGAGTGTAGCTAGCCTGGAAGCCCAGAATGAGGGAGGAAATAATCTCCTTCCAGCGGCCCCCATCCATGCAGCACCGCTTTTCCCCCAGCCAGTGTGGGTGAGAGAATGGATATAAGCTTATACAGACCCACCTCTTCTGTTCTCCTCTGCCGACTCAGCCAGCCAGCCCCTCTGTTAGGTAGTGCTTGAGTTTGTTTCTGTCTCTACAGTTGCAGTCCAAAAAATCCATTGTCCAGATAGGCCAATCTGATGGTGGCGACTTTACCACCGTCTGTGTAGACGTACCCTCAGACTTCAAACGCTGGCTCTGATCAAAGACCAAAGGGGTCCAGCCATGTTGTTTGTTTGAGAGGGGAGATGAACAAGAAGCAATAAGTAAACGGAATGACAAACAATATAGGGAAAGTAAATTGGGTGCTGTTATTTACCCTCTCATAACACAAGAACAAGGGAACCTTCAATTATATTGTAAACTCTCTGGAACGGGGACTGTGTGTGTGTGTGTGTGTGTGTGGTGCCTAGTACAATGTGGTACTGGCCCATGACTGGGACTCCTAGGTATTACAATGACTACTACTGCTATTAATAAATGAAATTGAAAGGCAACAACCTGTAAATGCATAGAAGAAAACACCTTTCCACAGAGTGGATCATTGAACTGTGGAACTCATGCCATAAAATATTTCAAAAGATTAAGACACGAAGGGTCAAATTATCTGCTGGTGTACCTGGGCAGAATTCCTCTGAAGTCAATGGAGCTGTGCTGATTCACATCAGGGGAGAATTTGGATGATGAGAATCTCCCCAGGGACATTAGAAAGGATTAAAAAATGTTCAAAGGGATATAAACCCTCATGCTTCAGGGAGTAAGCCAGCTCCTAATTTTGGGGGATAGCAAGAACTCTTCCCCTTTGAGTGGGTTATTCCTCGCACTGCAAAGTTTCTTGCAGCTTCCTCTTGGAGCACTTCATGTTGACCACTGTGAGAGACAGGATATTAGCATAGATTGACCACGAGTCTGAACCAGTAGCAATTCTTATATTCCTAGAGTTTTTCATTCTAGTCCTAGAGCCATTCAAGATGCTCATCTAGGCTATTCGCTGTGCAGCATTTTTATAGTGAGCCTTGTGGTTAGCAGAACGTTATCAGTGTGCATAAAGAACAAGACTGCTGATGATGATCATAGAGCCATTGGACGTTTTAGGAATAAGAGGGGGCGACTCATAGACTTTAAGGCCAGAAGGGAGCCTCATGATCATCTAGTCTAACCTCTTGCACATCTCAGGCCATGGATATACACAGAGAATGAGAAATATTAGACATATGGGCACAATATGGTGAAATGCTGCGTGAAATCTAGAAGTATTAGCGCAAGGAGGTGAATATCCCAGATATGGGCCCGATCCAAAGTCCATTGTAGGCAGTAAGAGACTTTTAACTGACTTAACTGAGCTTTGGTTGGACCAAGCCCTATGTGACTCTGGTGCATACTGCATTCGGGTGCCATATTACCAGAAGGATTTTGCCAAATCAGAAGAAGTTCCAGAAAATACCAGCAAAAATAACCAGAGGGATTGAATTATGAAGTAAGACTAAACGAGCAAAATGTGAATAAGCTGACTAAGCAACAACTGTGATCCATTCCCTGTTACTTTAAAATAAACATACAAAGAGTGAAAACATAAAAGGGATGAAAGGAATTATTTAGTGAGGAATATAGGGAACTGGGATGAGATTAGAAAGAGGGAAATTTAAGCAGAACTTCCTGACAGTGAGACTTATTTGACCATGTAACACGCTCCTAAAGAAGTGTTGTAAATCTCACTAGTTGTGGCTTTAAAAGCTAGATAGGACAAACCACTAAAAATGTGTGGTATGATGCAATCCTGCTCTGGCAAGAAGGTGGAAAGGTATGGTCCTTTGGGAGGAAGTGTGGTCTCATGATTATATCACTAAGCTATGATTCAGGTAACTTGAATTCAATGGCTGACTCCGTCACATACTCCCTTTATTAATATTGGGCAAATCAATTAATCTCTCTAAGTCTGAATTCACCATCTGTAAAAAGGGGCTAGTACAAACTTTTCTATCTAGTCTACTTAGACTGCAAACTCTTCAGGTAAACTGCTTCTTACCATGTATAGGTAGACCATCTATTGGAAGCGGGATACAGATCTTAGGGCTTGTCTACATGGCAAAATTGACTGGAATAAGGTATTCCACAATAGCTCTTCTAGAACCGTTCCTGTGTGGACACGTGTGTTCTGGAAGGAGAGTGTCCACATGGGGAGCTTTTCTGGAATAGCTACAGTGCTTTAAATTCACACTCTACCTTATTCCAAAATTTAAAAAATTCCCTGTGTAGACAAACCCTTAGCTGAGGTCTTTAGTGGCTAGTAATAAGATGGATAGGTTGATCTAATACAGATTTTCCATCTCTGGTTTCGAAAGCTAAAATTGGGGAATTAATTTCAGACAGGCACCGCAAGGTCAGTTCAGAGCAAGGATAGACTATTGTTGTCTGATGGATCCTGGTTTTTAAACCTATCCATTGGAGAAAAGGTTAGTTATCCAGCATCCTGTCAAAATTAGGCTGAGGGTATACACAATGTTTACAGATCTGCTGACCCGTTCTCAATCTCCAGTTAATGAAAATGCAATGGAAAGGGAAATTTAAGAGCCTGCTGTGCCATGGAAAGTTGACCCCAAAAGACTGGCGGAAACCAAATTCTATCAAGTTTCAGAATCTTTCTTTAATCACAAGGGGTAAAATTTTCAAAAGAACCTGAGAAAGCTAGGAACCAAAACCCCACTGATTTTCATTGAATAGTCTCAGCACTTCCTTCACTTATGCCAGTTAAAAAACCACATTCCTCTATATGCAGTCTGAGATTTCACTAGCTACACCCGTGCATCTATCACCTGTTCATTATTTTTTCCACTCTGTCTCTGGGTGTGTATGAAATGCATGCTGTATGTTGCACTGTTACCCTATAACAAATTGCTTTATGGTGTAGTTTTATAGATTTAGGCCTGATTTTCAGAGATGCTGAGCAGTTCCCAAGGACCAAATAAAAACCAGGTCCTAAGCGTGCAGTTTTCAAAAGCACTCACTCATTAAGTACTTTTGAAAATGTACCCATAGCCTTTATTGTTCAGTTGGTCAGTTTTTTTATCGAAACATTTTTTTTCAATGAAAAATGGCTTTTTGACCAAAATGTTAGTGAGAAATTTTCATTTTGGGAGAAATGTTCCAGTTCCTCAATAGAAAATTTGAAACTAAACAATGTAAAATGTTGATTTTTTTCCCAGTAAAATAAATAAGTAAAATCTTGGTCTCTGTTTTTCATTAAAAAACAAACTAACAAATAGTTTGTGGGACATTTAGGAAAAAAGGATTTTTAAAAAGAGTTTCTCCTTAAAAATAATTGAGATTTTCTTCAACCACATCTCTTCCGACTGATGATTCTTGTCAATGACTGGTATTCAGTGTTTCATGAACCTTAAAAATAAGAAATTCGTCACAGTCCAGTTCCCATCTCTGTATATTATAAGAATCTCCACACAATCTAGCATATTTTTCAGGCTCTAACTAGGAAAGGTCCTGGTCAGGAATCAGATGTGATACTAGAGCTGTGTAGGGAAGCTCAGATCTTGGGCATGAAGCCAGTGCGTTTTTTATCCCTCCCTTTCACAAGCACTAAATTCACATGTAAACAAAGACAATTACACATGCCAGTCCAGTTTCAATGTAATCAACAAGAACAATAACTCTCTAATCATTGCTGACTTTCTCTACTCTTCAGGCAAGCATCGCCATTATGTTTAAGGTCAAGGAAGGAGCCACTGAAGACTTTGTTAATTAAATAATCGGAGTGAATTTAAGAAACAAATGATAGTTCAATTAGGATTCCAAAGGAAATATTTGAACGCCATCCAATGACACATGCTGACATTCTGAGTAAGATGTTGTATCATTTAGAAACATTTAAAAAAAGAGAGATTTGGGAAATAATATTTTTTTTAAAATGACACAGGCTGATAAAAGGGTTAGTCTCGCAGTCGATGTTAACCCATCCACTGAATGGAGGTGTGTCACTTTTCACCTGCTGTGTATCTGGTGATCATACTGTACAGGGATATTTATACAGACAATATGTGCTCATGCTTAATTTTTGGTTTGGTGCTTTCCTAGACATGGAAAGATTTACTATTTAGATATGTGGACATAAGCTTTCGTGGGATGCAACCCACTTCGTCAGATGCATGACGTGCGTTGCAGCCCAGGAAAGCTTATGCCTGCAGAAATTTGTTAGTCTTTAGGTGCTACAGGACTCTCATTGTTTTGCTGTATAAAGACTAACACGTCTACCCCGCTGGAACTACTTATATATATTTTTTTACCATAAATGGTTAATATCCAGGTTTATTTCCAACTATTTATTTTTGTGGTCATGTTTTTATACTGTTTGCAAATAGCTTTTCCCCCTGAATTCAGATACCGGTTATTTGCTTACCATTTAATTAGTGTAGAAGTGAAAATTCAAAGGAGATTCAGAAACAATATATTTAATCATTGTTCACTTTTAAGCAGCATCAGACATCATGGAACATCTTTGCAAAAGATACAAGCAGGGTCGCTATTGTTAGCTCTCATGCAAGCTGGTGAATTGTGTCATTATCTCGCCGACTGTAGATTTTTATTTTTAATTAGTGACATTGTTTGTGTTGTTTTTTGAGAGGAGGGAAAAATAATTTTCAGTAGTCACTTATTAAAATGTCATCCTTACAACCCTAGTTATACTTTATATATTATACCACAACAGATACGTCTTAAAAATAAGTTAGACTATTCTGGTGTACATATTACAATGCAACTCTATGTTCTTTAGTAAGACTAAGGGGACTAGCATAATGTGATGGCGTCCTTTGAGGCCGCCTGCTGGAGGCCTTACCATCCTACCACACCCCGCCCCACGAAAAGAGCGAAGAAGACAAAGGTTTCTAACCATTAGGGGAGTGAAGTTCTGGAATAGCCT
>ML675614.1:5196507-5231936 GCA_007922155.1 Mesoclemmys tuberculata | reverse complement strand
ATATTGGTCCCTTCTGACCTATGAGTCTATGAGTCTATGAGCAGTGGGTGTTAGTCCTCCAGTCCTGCCTGGACAGGCTGTAGTGAAGCAGCCAATCAGAACACAGCGATCTCAGTAAAAAGGAGCTGCTCTGTCTGCGCAGGTCAGTTCCTGGCAGGGACCAGAGAAGCGAGGAAGGTGTATGTTCCCTGCTGGAGCTCAAAGGAGAGCCAGTAGACAGGTTGTGGTGACATGGGCATTCCATGAGGAAGAACTTCAACCATGAGATAAGGGTGAAGAGGAAGGGGCTACGTGGGAAGTGGCCCAGGGAATAGCAGTAGCAATTATTAAAGGAAGAAGCATGTGGCTGCTATTTATAGGGTCCCTGGATCGCCCTGGAGTAGTGGGGGGGCATGGGTTCCCCTAAGGGCCACTGGCAGAGTGGCCAAAGCCCCGCAAAGGGGACAACTGAAGGGCAGGACTTAACGAGCCTTCAGGGAGGAAGCCCTAAGGGCACTGCTGTATAACAGAGCAGGATGGATTTAAAGCGAGCCCAGAAGGGGCTGAGAACTGAGCCCAGAGACAGGGCTGCAGAGACAGCATGTTGATCCTGCTGTGTTCTGGCACTGAGGCTGGAAGTGTTGGCAGAAATGAACGCCTCCAGGCTGACATGGGTTTCCATTGCACTGATGCTTTGCAATCCTCATAGAAGCCTTTCTGTTTACCTTCTTGTCCAGCAGCCACTGTAGGTTATCTTCAGTGCTTTGTCTTAACCACATTTTATACCTCCTTAGGTTGTTGAGTCATTCAGCATTGATCTTGGTGCATTTCCTTTTTTTACGTGAACCCATAGTGCTGCTGGACTGTCACAAACATCATCTTGCCTTGCTAGAGGACTGCTGCTCCTTTTGTCACTTTCTTCCAACTCAGTGGCTAAAGACAGCAGCAAGAGTAGGGAAAGGAACAACCTTAGAAAATAAAATAAAAAGAAGTCCTTTTTCAACATGGTAGTACAGCCAGACATAATATTTATGTCCACTATTTCCAGCATCCTAGAAATATTTCTGCAGCTTTTCTAATGTCACTTGAAAGGAAAGCATACACCCTTATTCCTCCTCTGACCACACCCCCCTTTGAGATAGCCAAGGGAATCATGGCAATTATAAAATGGTTTCTTAGTTTATATGTATTTTGCATCTATTGGATGGAACAGCCAGGGGTACTGTGAAGAATTCTGCATGAACACCTGGCAAGCCCAGACATTATGGCAGAATTGCCTCATCAACTTTGTTCCGCTGGGCAACTATATGGTTTCAGCCTCTTGGCAATATTATGTCCATGGCCATCATAGCCATAATGATGCATTTGCATTGGAACCTATAAAATGGACCCTTACTGCTGTGGATCATGGTGGGACCTAGGGGGAGAATGGCTTCTCCTTTGCTTGGTGCAGAAATCGGATGAGTGTCTGACCAAAAAAATTTGCCACAGAGACAGCTAAAGAGAATGATAAGAGAAAATGAAATCAAAGATCAACGATTATTTCCATTGGACATTAGTGCTGTAACGCTGGCAGACCAGTGCTAGCTCACACCAAGGCCCCTTGGCTTCAACTGAACACTGACGAAGGCATAGCTGGAAACCAGCCTGGCTGCCCTGTGTGTTAGCACTGTTGAAATAGATGTTAGGTTGATAAAAATGCGTTCAGTGTTTAGACTTTGAACAATGCTGGTAGGATGCTGCATATGTTAATCTCACTTAACAGCTGTACCCCATGTTATCAGATTATATTGACTGCTTGCACGGTAAACCTCTGTAGCTCTGTACCTCACCAAACAGGAAAGAAGCATTAATTAATGTAAAGGCGGGCTTCCTGTAGGAGGTGTTAAATCCTGCACGTAAGAGGGCCCTTTAAAATCCAATGATCCATTGTGAAATGTTAAAGGACAAAGATTTTTGTTGATTGTTCCCCCCATACCCATGAAGATGAGACACACACGAGGACTCGTCCCATCAGCTTGAACTATGGGGAAGGGAATTAAAAAACTGACTCTGAGGGGCAATGATTTCTCAGCATAAACAAGGGATCCCCAGTGTTTGGCTTGGGTTAGCCATAAAGGATTTACAGAGTTTGCTTGTTATATAAGCATCTATCACTCTCTTGAAACCTAATACTGTGACTCACTTTTGTATGTTTAACTGCTTTAACCTGGTAAATAACTCTCATTTCTTTCTCTAGTTAAAAAGTCTTTAGTTGATTTATGATAGGATTGGCTACAAACACTGTTTTTGGTGAGAGACCTAAAGTGCAGTTGATTTGGGGTTAGTGACTGGTCTTTTGGGACTGGGATCAACCTAAATATTGTGATTTTTGGTGTAAGGGACCATCTGTCAAAAAGGCAAGCTTCTCTGCGTGGCAAGATCGATCGGGACTCTCCAGAGTCCATGCTAAGGATATTCTAGTGCTTGAGGAGTTCGCATTCAGTTGGTGAAATCTAAGTATAGAACTCACAACCAGTTTGGGCCCTGCTTCTTAACTGTCTGCCTGAGATTGGTACTCGCATTCCTGAGCCACTCCAGACATTTTGATGGTGTCGTTACTGGGGTTGGACTCAGTAAAATGGTTTGTTTCATTATTCAATTTATGGATTACTCACTTCGTACATGGATGTCCTCTTTTCTCTAATTCTGTCCATAATCCTCTTTTATGTGACTTCCATTTGCACTCTGCTGGATGTGCCCTCACCCACATCACTGTGGCCTCTTCCTAGCTGAGTCCAAGGGGTTATTCTTCTGTTTGATCTTTCTGTTGCCTTTGACGCAATGATTTGCTAAGTGACTGATCTTTGAGTCAGTCTCCAGGTCGCTGTATCTCTGCTTTCCTGCCTTCTTCCCCAGCATCTCAACTGGAGATTCCATGCCCTCCCCTCTCCTCCACCCTGGTGGTGGACCCTAGTACTCAATCTCCTGGTACTCTCTCTTCCTTACCTACTTCCAGGATTTCATTTACTTCCTCCATGGGGAGGATTCCCATCTCTTTCTCTGCCACTATTCTTTCTCTAGGAGCCCAGTGGAAGTTTTATCATGGACTCAAGTGGAAGCCAAATCAGACCCAACTGTCCAATCTCACAACTCAATTAGTGTCCTGGACATCGGGGTTTCCTGTTGCCATCTTCAACCAAGTGATCCAGGTCCTTAGCCTCTTACAGGCTGCTTTGGGCACCTCAGGTGGGTCAAATCAGGTTTAAAGACAGTGAAATTGGTTAAGCGATGATTCCTCCAGCATTAAAGAAAGCCTTCAAGGTGGAAGCCTGCTGTTGGGCTCATAAACCAGTCCCGCTCCCGATGCTGGGGGAGGAATGTGGAAAGTAGGCATGGCTAGAATGTCTCTTAGTCTTGCCTATGACCCGATGCTAGCATGGTCCTATGGGTCTGTTGAGAGCCAGGTGTAAAGTAAATTTTGTTAGGAGAGCTTAACACCAGTGCCCTGGGACTTCATTAGCTCCCTACCGATTTTTTGGGTGGAATTAAAGGTGTTGATTTTGACCTATAAAGCCCTAAATGGCTTGGGACCTGCCTATTTGAATGGCTGCTTCTCTTGCTGTGCCCTAATGCTGCAGTCGCTGTCCGTAAAGGGGCTTGAGCTGGATCAAAGTGTGGGAGTTGGTGCCAGTGGCTTCTTTTTTTCTGTGTGAGGGCCCTTGGCTTTGGATTCCCACTTCCCCACCTTTCTTCCAAATCCACCACCCTTGAGGGCATGCTGCAAAACCCATCTCTTTAGAAAGGCTTTTGAGGAGAGAGAAGCGTAATATGGGCTGGTATTTGTGGACATGGCAAGGTATAGTTGGGGAGTTCTTTAGATTGGATTATTATTTCTGGATAATTATTTCCTGAGTCTGGGGAAACTGCCAGATTTTCTTTTGTCTTTGTCTTTAACCCTTTGGTTATGAATCTAACTCAATTAATTTTCTAATCTCTGTTTCATTCCAACGAGGGAGACATCCCAGACAAGGGTGCTCCCTGTCTTCCATTTATTTAATTTAGTGTTGGACCCAGGGGCTGTGCTTGTTAGGCAAAATCACCTCACAGGAAGCATAAATACTGGGAAGAAAACCTCTCAATTGAGCATGTTCAATAGTAATCTATTGATGAATCTGCCCATGTCTCTACGGGCACGCCTTGACCTAATCATTACATTTTGACACATCTGCTTATTAGGTTAACGGGACCAAGGCTAATTTATCTGCTCTAGCCAAAAGATCAGATCTGACTCATTATCATTACTTTTCCATTCCTCTGTGGCAGAGGTCCCTAAAGTGTGGGGCTGCGGCCCAGCCCCCAGCATTGTCCCCCATTCAGCTCCCATCCTCAGACCCACCCCCAAATGTGGCCTCAGCCTCTGGCTCCCGGCCCCTGTACCCAATCATGTTCTGGCCACCATTCTGCTTCTGACCCCACTCTTGGCCTCACAACCCACCCCCACTTGCAGCCCTGGCCTTGGCCCCTGGCTCCCGGGCCAGCCCTGGCCCCAGCCTTGGCCCAAAGCCTGACTGTGGGCCCACGCCTGGCCCTGGCTCCTGGGGAGGGGGGCTGGACAGGGGTAAAGGAGGGCACCACATAAAATGTTTGGGGACCATGGCTCTAGAGACAGACCTGCCTAGGTGTTGAGCTACATGCTAATTTTTCTAACATATATTTTTAAATATTATGACAAATATTTTGAAAGATATTTCCCATGAGTTCATTTGCCCCTCTCTTTATTAAGTGACATTGAAATTACAAAAGTGAATGAAGGCCTGGAAGGGAATGTCACCTATAAAGATTTCTCTTTTTAAAGACTTACATAACAGCCTTTTTTGTGTGGGGGAAAAACCAGTCACATCTCTCATAGAAAATACCAAATAGATCATGGAAGAAAGGGAGAATGAGTCTCTTGGATTATTCACATGAATCCACTAATAATATGGCTTGCTTACACTCAAGATGATTGTCTGACACCGTAGCTCAACATATAGAAAATGATTTAGCAACTCCACTTGCTGCTTTGTAGGCGTTCCCGTATCTTGTACACTTACCATTACCCTTGAGAAAGAATTATTGAACATCACCCAACGCATGTTATGGTGATTTCTAACACTCATCGACTCACATTTCTCAAAATTTAGCATTCAGACCCATCGTTTTAGTTCTCTCTACAGATAAATATTAAAAGCATATAGCTACAGAACAAAATATATATGGTGACATATTTAATATGTACTGACAGATTAGACCCCTTCCATTTCTTAATTTGAATGGATTTCAAAAATATCACCTGCTCAGATTACATGGCACTTTCTTCAGAATATTACACTCAGTTATACAAAAATCATTAGGCGGTACATAGCAAAACAAACAAAAGTCTCAGTTAGAGGACTGTGTTAGGAAGTTTGATAATAAATAACAGTTATCAGTCAAGATATACAAATGGCTTAATTATTTGTCACACTCCAGGATTTTTATCTCCATGACATTGGAGAAAACAGATAGCTGGCACAATGGGTTACATATCATAGAATCGTAGGAATAGAAGGGACCTCAAGTGGTCTTCTAGTTCATTCTCCTGCACTCAAGGCAGAACCAAGCATTATCTTTATATTTCATTGTGAAAAGAAGACAGGGAAGAAAAATGGAAGCACGGGCAAATTCTCGGCAATTCTCTTCGGCACAAAATCTCAAACAACTTTTACTGGACACCAAAGCATCTATATAAATCAGATATACGTCTGATAGCATGTGTTGTGGTTGCTGCCCATGATCCGTTAACCTTCCCCATACAATGTTTTCTTGCCACAAATTACAAAAATATTGGGGAATACATATGTAAAGCTCTTTTCACAGTTCTGAATTCAAATATATGCCCCACTCCCAAAGTCTAGTACTGGAATTAGTAGATAAATTAAATCTTCTAGGAAACAGCAAGAAATGGGAATGGATGTCTCTGTAAGTAGTAAAATATTTAATGCACTGAAAATAAAAATAACAGACCTCTGACGTATTCAGAATGGTTGAAAGAATTGTTCAGTGGCTTTAATGCAGAACGTTTTACACTGACGATAAAATAGGAAACATACACTAGCGTACACCTGGCTGCATTCATGCAGGTATGATACAACACGGCTTATACACGGTATCATTACTAAAAGACAGTTTATAGATTATGGCCCTAATCCTATAATGATTTACACATAGGCTAAAAAAGTTCTCCATTAGCTTGTGTTGCGCTGAAAGTCCCAGAGTGCTCCCTGCTGACAACTGTTGTATTTGTAAAATTCAGCAGACATCCAGAAAGTCTTGTCAGAAAATTTGTTTGTTCATTGGCTCTTGATGTGGCAAATGCAGTTGAAGAGCAACTGACACTGACAGCCATCCCTGGATGCCTCTCTTCCATCCAACTGTGGGTTGTAATCTCATGAGTTTCTCCATGGACCCTGCTGTAGAGTGACAGTTTTCAACAGTTTTTGGACGTCTACATAAGACTCAAATATTGCTAAAAATAAACCCCCAAAGTGAAATTAATAATGCATGGCTTCAGACTTATTGCAAAATCCCCATAATGATCAATACTCTCGATTCCTGAGACATACCATCAATCATAAATCCACTTGAACAAAGTTCTTTTATCTTGGCATTTCTGTGTTTGTTTTAAATTATTTTTAAAATAAATATATGAACATTAAAGAAGACACAAGAAGAGCATGGTGCCACGTGATATTTCTAATGATTTGAAGATATGGCATATCAACCTTAAATCATTTTTAAAAATACATTTTGGTACATGAAACCTTTAAAGAGTAATGACAGTCAGGCCCGGTAATCTACCAATAAGAATTCCTGCCACATGTCCAGACTCCCTGAATTGCTGATTTGTTACAAACAATAGGATTGTTGCAATCAAATTAGTGATCGAGGAAGGGCGATTGATGGTCTCTCTTGTTTAAAAGTTACCCAAGCTGCAGCCTACATAATCATAACCAGATTATTGTCTATAACTAGACAATAGATTAATAACTTCATCATAAGATAATTTTTAAATATATCCCACATAGAAGATTTCAAAGACTTTTAACTATATGGAAAATCTGAAGAGTTTGTGATTTTTTATTATGAAGATCATGTCAGACAAAGAAAAGCATGACACAGATGCTAAATTTCTTAAAGGATCCAGTTTTTAATTAATTTGTAATAAACTAATTAAGGGATTTACTAAAAAACAGTCATACTGGGTCAGACCAATCGTCCATCTAGCCCAGTTTCCTATTTTCTGACAGTGGCCAATGTCAGGTGCTTCAGAGAGAATGAACAGAACAGAACAATTATCAAATGATCTATCCCTTGTCCAGTCCTAACTTCTGACAGAGTCTGCTAGGGAATCCTAGAGCATGGGTTGCAGCCCTGACCAGCTAGGCTAATAGCCACAAATGAACCTATCCTCCATAAATTTATTTAATTCTTTTTTCAACCCAGTTATAATTTTGGCCTTCACGACATCCACTGGCAGTGAGTTCCACAGGTTGACTGTGCGTTGTATAAAGAAGTACTTCCTTTTGTTTGTTTTAAACGTGCTGCCTATTAATTTCATTGGGTAACCTCTAGTTCTTGTGTTACATGAAGAGGTAAATAACACTTCTCTATCCACTTTCTCCTCATCATTCATGATTTTATAGACCTCTATCATCTTCCCTCTTAGTCAACTCTTTTCCAAGATGAATAGTCCCAATCTTTTTAATCTCAATTCTAATGGAAGCTGTTCCTTTCCCTTAATCATTTTTTCTCCTCTGTACCTTTTACAATTCTAATATATTTAGCTTTTTAGATGAGGCAACCAGAACTGAATGCAGCATTCAAGGTGTGGGCATATCATGGATTTATATAGTGGCATTATCATATTTTCTGTTTTATTAACTATCCCTTTTCTAATGGTTCCTAATAATCTGTTAGCTTTTTTGAGTGACACTGCACATTGAGTGGATGTTTTCAGAGAACTATCCATAATGACTCTGAGATGTTTCTTGAGTAGTAACGGCTAATATAGACCCCATCATTTTACATGTATAGTTGGGATTATGTTTTCCAATGTTCATTATTTTGCATTTATCACCATCGAATTTCATCTGCCATTTTGTTGCCCAGTCACCAGTTTTGTGAGATCCCTTTGTAACTCTTCACAGTCTGCTTTGGACTTAACTATCCTGAGTAGTTTTGTATCATTTGCAAATTTTGCCACGTCACTGTTTACCCCTTTTTCCAGATCATTTATGAATATGTTGAACTGCTTTGTCCCAGTACAGATTCCTGAGGGACACCATTATTAACCTCTCACCATTCTGAAAATTGACCATTTATTGCTACTCTGTTTCCCATCTTTTAACCATTTACTGATCCATGAGAGGACCTTACTTTGCTTAAGAACCTTTGGTGAGGGACCTTGTCAAAGGCTTTCTGAAAGTCCAAGTACACTATATTCAATGGATCACCCTTGTCCACATGTAGGTTGACCCCCTTTCAGAATTCTAGTAGATTGATGAAGCATGATTTCTCTTTACAAAAGCCATGTTTACTCTTCCTAAACAAATCCTGTTCATCTACATGCCTGATAACGCTGTTCTTTATTATAGTTTCAACCAGTTTGCTTGGGACTAAAGTTGGACTTACTGGTCTATAATTGCCAGGATTGCTGCTGGAACCATTTTTAAAAATTGGTGTCATGTTAGTTATTCTCCAGTCATCTGGTACAGAGGCTGATTTAACTGATATGTTACATATCGCAGTTAGTAGTTCTGCAATTTCATAATTGCTTGTAAGTTATCAAAAAACTCATTCTGTACACAGTGGATAAGAAAAGCTATAGGTTGGAGGAGGATTCACTGGATTTTTCCATATGAACCAATGAGGTTGAATCTGCGCTTTAAATTCAAAACAAGAGTTCAGCATCAACAATGGAGTCATCATTGGAACTCAATAACTGGACCAGCGGCAGAAGACTGTAGCTTTTACTCAGTCTTTACTCAGGTGCATAGTCCTGTAGTCCTGCCCCAAAGATCTTACAGTCGAAAGAGATAAGACAGGTAAAAGAAGCATTATTAATCCTGTTTTACAGAGGGGAGCGGAGACCCAGAGAGATTAAATGATTTGTCCAGCATCATCTCAGGATACTGCATCATAACCTGAATTTGAACCCAGGTCTTCTGACCCCCCAGTTCCATGCCCTTATCCTTGGCCAACCTGCCTCTCTCCATTTTTAATCTTTAACATAAAATTGGGGGGGGAATAAACAATTTTTATTCTTTAAAAGGAAAAATATAAAAGTTTATAGAAGCAAAACAAAACAACTTTTCCCTACAGGGCAGAACAAATGTTAAAATATTGTTTCTCTGGATCCTCTTTTGTGACTCTGAAATTAGGGAGGGTAGGTTGCAAACTTCTGCAGCATGCAGCTTCTCTCCCCCACTAACGTGATAGCAATTGTTTGGTTTCTATGAGATTTTATTCAGGCTGGAAACAAAACGCAGCACTGAATTATATAGTGTCCGGCACATGGAAAGCTGCTTCCTATTGGGCTCAGAATCCAGGTAAGGTCTCTGACTAAAGTGTTGAGTTTTCTAAACCACCTATTTTTAACCTTCAGTGAATCATAAAGGCACCAGGGGGGATAGTTTAAAACCATTTTAAGTCAGAGAAAGAGAGAGAGAGTGGAACATTTATTAACATCTAATCGTGTTAAGACTTTCTACACCATATGTCTGAGCAATAGAACATGTGAAATGTGACTAATTACTACAGCTTGCCTATGTGTGTATATTTTATATGCAGTGCCTGACCTTTTTGTTAATAACTTCACATTATATTCACTGACCTGAAACAAATTGAATTCAGTGGCACTCACTCAAGAATTGAATTACACAGTCTTCTTAATTGGTCTCTTATTTAAATGTGAAAAAAGTAACGGTTTGCCACCTGTATTTTTTCCCCTTCAGAAATTCCTTTAGAGACGGGGGTGTGGGCGTTGTTTCAGAATCACAGGCTGTTCGAGTTTGTAATCACCACCTGAAATCTACCCCCAGGATTTTTTTTTTTAAGAAATACGTTTGCTCTTTCCCGTCTAAAGCTATCGTCATTGGGAGGAAGGGCAGCGAAATGTTCTCCTGCTCCTTTGTTTTCATTTCAGATAGGGCAGTGCGAACTGTACAGAAGCAGGGCGCTAAGACTAAAAACGTGTGGGCGGTTTACTGTAGGGACGCATCACTCGGAAGGGGAAAACGTGCTCTGTGGCTTTGCACCTGGTGACTTTTCAGCTGGACTTTTCCTGAGAGCCGGCGGCTGTGATGGAAACACCCTCCTTTGCTAAAAGAGGCATTTCCCCCTCGCCTTTGCCCAGTCCCCCTCCTTGTCTCTCAGGGGCTGTCTCCCCACAGGACCCTCTCGTGTCAGGAATTTCGGGGCGTCCTCCTTGGCCATGGAGATCCAGGGCCCCGCGGCTCCTAGAGAGCCTTCGTGCCTTCCTCCCTCGGAGGAGCCGGCCGTGAGACAGCCAGGAAAGTTCGGCTTGGCTTTTCTGCTTCCAGCCTCCGCTTAATTGCCGGAGCTGCAGAGACGAGCCGGCCCCGTCCCGTGCTCTATTTCACCGAAGCTGCAGATGTTACCAGGGCGCTGAGGAGAGGTCTCGGGCCAGGCTTTCCCCTCTGCTTAGCCCACCGCGGCATTTCCTGGTGTCCGGCGCTGCACAAGCCGCATCGCCAGGGGTCCCCCGGCAGCCTAATCAGCGCAGAAGTGGCAACTGCCTCCCTGCGAACCGCCTCGCTCCTGCGCTTGGCCCCGGCCCCCGCCGCCGCGATCGCCGCGCGGCGAGGCCAGCGGAGCCGGGGCCCGGCTGGGGGCGAGGAGGGGAAGGCTTGGCTCTGTCCCGTGCGCGCCGGCGCGGCGCAGAGGGCAGGGGAGAGGCAAGACCAGCCCTGGGAGATCGCTGCCCCCCGCTGCACCGCTCACGTCTACACGCAGCTCCCCAGGCACCCGGCACACACGTGTGGGGCGCACGCCCCCGTGGATCCGCACACGTCTCACACGCGCACACTCCCCCTCGGTGCGGCCTCTCCGCGCCCTGTGCCCGCCTTGCTATTTTCCAGGGCCCGGCTTTTAAAAGACGCGGCGCCAGCGCTGCGCCCGAAATCGCCTGGCCGTGCCAAAGCCCGGAGGCGGCGGAGCAGCACCGATCTGTCCCCACGTGGCAGCGAAGGCCACGCGGCCAGCATCGCTCCCGCCGGCTCTTAGAGGTCGCCTGGCTGGCGAACGCGCAGCGCTGTTACACCCAGCCGCGCAAGGCTCCGTGGGCGAGCAGCTTTCCCCTGCGCTTGCACGGCCCGCCCTCGGTCTAGTGCAGCCTACAGGGAGGGGCACTTTCTTGTGCAATAGTTGCCCACGTGCGGCTGGGGAGCACCGACGATGTGTGTGAGTCGCTTGCCTGAATTGCCTTCTTTGGGTGAAAACAGGCACCCCCCCCCCGGAGATGCTGTCGCTCAATATAGCGGGCAAGGACCTGGGCCGGCTTTGAGGGCTCCAGGGCCGTCTGCCGCTGCCCTGTGTCCCATGTGAGCGCGCACAATCAGGCTCGCATCTCGGCCTGCCCGCCCCAGGACAGCACCCAACTTTACAGGGAGGGAAACTGAGGCACGCGGCGGTTCAAACGGGCTTGCGTAAATTCCCCCTGGAAATCTGTGGGGGAGGCCAGAACCGAACCCGGAGTCCAAATCCACTGGCCTGGACCCTTCCCCGGCATATCCGGATGCCTTCACGCTGTGGGTCAGCGTCCATCCCACCCCCGCGCAGGCGGACTCAAACACGACGCCACCCCGGAGAGGGGCTGTTGGCTTTGGTGCTGTGCTCGAGGGGTAATAGGGACCTGTCTTTGCCCCTTCGCGTCTCTAAAATCCGGCCTCCCTGTCTGACGGGGGAACTCATCTCCATTCAGGCTCTGCCCCTCCTGCTCTGGGGCCTCGGGGGAAGTCGCCTGTGCTTGGAGCCATCGCGGGGAAGAGAAGGGCTGGGCAAGGCAGAACGGGCTGTTGCCGTTGTAACCATCCCTCCCCGACTTGGAGGGGAGGTCGGGGAGCCTTTCCCCCACGCCAGTCGTGTACCAGCAGAGGATTCCCTATTGGGAAGCACCTGTATGGAGGCCCAGCAATAAAGCCCCGTGGATGTATAGCTATCCTGGGGACTCCCAGCCCTGGAGCTGCCAGGTCCACAGCTGAACCGGAGAAGAAAATGTGTGTGGCGGGGAACCCAACAAAACCAACGCCCCCATTCAGCGTGCTGAATTATGACCAGCGGCTGGCTGGCTCGCACGTGGCGAGGCAAACGGAGCTGGGAGCTTCTCCCCCGCTGTAAATATTGCCAGGGAATGAAGGGGTTTGGCTCAAGTTAACTAAAAGCGTCGCCCCTGGCAGCAAGCCCTGAGCGCTGCCCCAAGGGGAGCTCTCCGGGGGGGGGGGTTAGATGGGGAGCGATCCGTTTGGGTATGAGACTGGAATCAACGCCCCTGAATACACCTGCCTTGTTACTTCCTGGCGAGCTCTCGGGTGAGAAACTCGAGCACTCAGGTCTCCTCCCTCGGGGTTTGTAATTGCACTGAAGTAACATCCCCCGAGGCGTGTGTCTGGGGCAAGAAGGCTGGCAGCAGCGGGCAGTTGTGTTTGCGCGTACCGGGGTCTCTCGAGAATTTGGTGCCTGGTTCCCAGCCAGCCCCCAGTGACTTGCAGGACGCTGTTAAATGCTAACGAGGAGATAGTGGCGCAGTTTTCTCTGAAAGCAGAGGCAGTCCCCCCCCCATGGGGGAATATGTGGGCACAAAACCCCTCAGCTGTGCGTTGCATTCCTAAATCAGCACGTGTCACAGACCCAATCCCCCTGGAGCGGCGTATGGAGCCAGGCGCAGCCCCCAGGAGAGGGAAGGGGGATCATTGTCCATCCTTCCCACGCTGGGGACCAAAGTGCCATTGTGTGTCTTTTCTCCAGGTGCCTTCCCCCGGTGACACACGCCCACTTGAGAGGACCGTGCAGGGCAACCGTTTAAACGACCTGCGTGCCAAACAAATCCAGCCAGCCATCGACTGCCCCTGGTCCGAGCAAAGCTTCAGCTAGGAAGGGAGACAAGAAAAGAGTGGAAGCAATTATTCCCCCTTCGCCCTCCAGGCCCGGAGCATGCAGGAGCCCGCAGCCCCCCGAGCAATGCCACGCTCCGTTAGCTCTGTGCATTTTAGCCCACAAGAGAGGCTTTATTTTATTTTTCACAAATCTCCCGTGTGAACAATGCCAAGAAGGTGGGAACTTTTGCTCCCTTTCCCTGCACACTCCGTTATCTATGTCGTAACACGCACACACTGGGGGACTGGTGGGGTGGAGGGGGAAGCTGTTAAAAGACCCAACTGTCCCGTTCTGTTTGCTGATCTCTGGTTAATTCCAGAGGTGTGTAACTGACAAAGGCGTGCGCTCCAACTACAGCGAGGGGAAAAAACCTCTCTTAGTAGCATGCCTGTAATTTTAGTCCCTTGTTCATTCTGCAGCAAAGAAACCTCAATTCCTTCCTTTTGGAACAAACGAGAATCTTCCAAATGATTTCAATGGGCTCTGAATCAGGTCCTTGCTGCACAACCTATTACTATTAAAAGTGAGCTGAAAAGGAAAATAAATGCTTCCTTTTTTGTTAAGCTGTTTGAGATCCCAACTGCACAGCCAAAATGCATGTTGGGGACGTAATGGGGGTTGAAAGTCCTCTCAGAGAAGTGCAGGCTCTCGGTATCCAGGGATGGATTTCATTAGTTGAGAATAAAATTGTGAAGGTTCTTAATGCTGATTTGAACACCTCAATGATGTTCTGTCTCACCAGCTATTGACCTGCTTCAGTCCAGTCTCTTGGTTTTTTTCCACTTGTGGAGGTCTGCAAACTCAGGTGATCTCACCCACTTAAGCCTTGCTTCAAATTACTAACAAACGCAAAATATATGTAGAAGGCTCCATTCCAGAGGAAAACTCCTAGTGATTTTGATAGACATAACCTGCAGGGAAAAGTTTATTTTTCTGCCAAGACCTCAGCTTTAGCTTCTCTATCTCTCCTGCAGCAGCAGCAGTCATTACTCAGAGCTAAGCAGTGCGCAGAGCTCTGGGCTCTGCATGTCTGTAGGTGTTAATAATGCCATCAACACTTGCAGGGGAGACGCACAACCTGAAACTCGGGTCGTGGCAGATAAGTAAAGAAGGAAGATAGGCTTCCATTCTTTTTGTTTTTAAAGCCTGTTCATTTGTCTGTGTTCAGGGCTTGGGGTTTGCCAGGAACTGCAAGCTAGAGGCAGTTCTTTATGCTGTACTAGCAGCAGCCTGGAAGAAGATCTTGACTGTCAGTATGGTCTGCCTCATAGATATCCCTTGTTTTTCAGGGTAAGAAAGCTGCCATGTGCTTCCCCTGTATCTTGGCTACCTGCTATGTTAGCCAGGAGCCTTAGCAGTTAGCTCTGTCCATTCTTCACCCCTTTTAGCCTTATCCTGCCTAAAGATGCTGCCACTCATGATCTGGGTATCCATCACAAGGACGCAGCTTATGCCCCTTTACTATCCTGTATAGCCATGCAGGCTGGGTCATAATCTGGCCATTAAATATCTGGGACATCAAGCAGGCTTCCCCCACTTCTTTTAATCTATTTTTAAAGCATTTCAATTTACTTTTAGTATGAATAGAAGCAAGGAGTGTGCATTTAAAAAAGCAATAGTACAGCTGTTAAGGAAATGAATTTAGACGAAAACAAAATGTTGTTGTTTTTTTTAAATTTTGCTTAATGACGCCACCAAATAAATCAATAGAAGTTGATATTTTTCAAAAAAAATTCTGTTTTTGACAGAAAATGGCTTTTTTGACAAAAGATTTGATCCTCTGTAATAACTAGTTTGGGTTTTCTTTTCCTTTCAGCATAAGTGTACGCACCTCATGGGGAATTCTTTAATAAAAAAGTCAGTCTTTGCAGCTCCTCCCCATCTGTTTTATATGTTTACCAAGTCTCATCCACCCATCTCCATTAGGGTATCCAAAGAGGTTCACAAATCCCTTAAAACTTCAGTCATAAATGAAGCTTCTGAAATCAGCTGTTCTACATGGTTCAGGGGATAGAGCACTGGACTAGAACTTAGATCTGGGCACAGTTCCTGGCTGGATCACTGACCTGCTGGGTGACCTGGACAAGTCACTTTCCTTCCTTGTGCTTCAGTTTCCCCATCAGGAAAATGGGGATAATAATACTGAGCTCCTTTGTAAAGCACTTTGAGATCTGCTGCTGAAATGTGATGCATGAGAACTAAAGTATTATTTCGCTACTCAGATTCCAGAAGTTAGGGGATGTGTCAGCCCTTCTGCTCTCTGTACAGCAGATTTATTGTTGTTAACCAATAAATTCCCTGCAAAGTGTTACATTGTATACAGTGGGGTTAATCCAAAAGTTGATAATCCTATGGGAAATGTGCCACCACCCAGCCACTTGGTAAATTTCCCCCAGGATGATCAGCCTTTTGCCTTACTCCTCTCTTTGCACACTTTGCTTGGGAACTCTTCCCCCATCTCCTCCCATTCCCCATCTAAAATAAACTAGCTTGTCTGTTTTGAACGTGTGTGTTCTTAGTGAGTGCAAATGCTGCCACAGAGCCTGGAAGCGCGTGCCATTTGGAAATGACAGAGCTATTTAGGTTTGAAAAATGGCTAGTGCGTATGCTGAATAGCTACCTTTTATAATGTTTTCAACAAACCTTGGACCTGATCCTGCTTTTGCTTACGGGAGCTGCACTGAAGTCAGTGGTGCAACAGCAGTTTAAAACTACGATGTCAGAGCAAAATCAGGCCTCTTGTGTTCCATATTGTAGAGTTGGTGAGGATGCATGGAAATTTACAACCATAATTCCCTGTTGCATGTCATGGAGTAATGTATTAGTGCCATTTAAGCTACAACTGCATTTCACATAGAGGGAATCTATGTTAATTCTGCTAGAGATACAAGCCTTTGGAACCATTTTATGTTGTGCTCTTTGAGAAATTTTGTAGAGTCACAGATTCTTCCCTTTTGAAGGGGGAAAAAAGACACACACTGAAATTGTTGGTGGGTTTCTGTATTCTACAAAAGCAGCAGGAATTTTTTACCTTTCAATTTTAATGGATTTGTACTTGTAGATCTGGGGCTGGTGCTGTGTGCCGATTTACACTGCTGCTATAGTTAGGCCCTGATCCACAGTAATTAGAAGTCAATGAATATCTTTCTATTAACTTCGTTAGGCTTTGGATCAGTCCCTTGACCAGTGTTTCACCCATACATCTGGCTTTATATGAGTCTCTGCTTACACATTTTTGTGTCTACCATATGCCATGTTTTGGCTGTCTAGAACCAGAAATCTAGCACGGGCTGTCACAAGTGTTTCTTTACCAGCTGTAATATAGCATCATAACAGTACACAGTATATGAGGAATCATTCATTGTAGCGACTAAACCAGCTTAGCAGTGCCTCAGTAATGCAATAGTCATACACATTGTAATTGATCTCTTCTCTTATTTATGGCTAATAGAATCACAGAATGTGTGTACATCTATGTATACGATGTGTACGTATTTTACCCTATCTGTCTGTCTACACTCATAACTCCCATATTTGTGTTTTTATGTACTAATCCTTTTCTGAATCCTGCTAAGTTCTTGGCCTTCATGATATCTGTGGAATTCCCTGCAACAAGATTAACTGTAAATTGTGTAAAAGAGGATATCTTTTCATCAGTTTTAAATGTGCTGCCTTTCAGGGGCTTTAGATTTCCCCTTGTATTATGAAAAAGGGCAAATAGGGATGTCTAATGGACCTTCTACATACCATTCATTATTTTGTATAATTATATTATCCCCTCCTATTTGCCTCGCCTCTAAGTAATATAAGCAACTTCTGTAGTGATTCTTTCACCTGCCCTGTGGAATTCTAAAGGAGACCAGGATCAATACGTGGGTTACAGATAAAAATAGCCACATATGCGGATCAGTATAATACATTCATTTGTTTATGGGTGCAGAGCTCTCCAGGGAAAGTGACAAATCCACATGATGCCCTGAGTACTTTAATTGGCATTCGTCTCTCTGCTTTACCTGACAGAAACCTCTGACAGGGGATGGAAACCTCTATAGCTTTGTATTAATTCAGGCTTACAGACAAATGTTATTCCAGCTAATGTAAACAGCCACTGTCACCCCAAGAGCCATATTTTTCGGATGTTTGAATACAAATAACTTTTGGCATGGGCTAAAAAAATTCATTTGGGGGGAAAACCGCTCCCCCCTTCAGATGATTTGCACAACTGCATCTAAAATGTGAATTTTGGGAATTCTTGGGGGAGAGTGGATGTTTTCAGGGACAAACCTATGCCTAAGTGAAGGCAAAATTTGATGGTCAGACCATCCTTCTCTCAATGGGCTCTACACTGGCTTGTCTCTCTGGTGCAATTCCAGATGATATCCATAGGAGTGGCATGGATGGTGATCCTGATCCAAAGACCACTGAAGTCAATGGGAGTCTTTCTATTGATTTAATTGCATTTTGGATCAGGCCCCATCTGCATAAACCCTGCTAACATTACTGCACCGTGGGGAGAGGAGATCTCAGACCATTAGATAAGGCAACTTTTACAGCTTCTACTGCCCCAATGAGACTGGATGACAGATTGAGGCTTCCACTGAGCCCAGAAGTAGGAGAGTTTTAACACATATGGGTTGGGGTTTTTTAAAGTTTTTTTTTAACTAAAAAAATAAAAAGCTTTACGTTTCCACTTCATGGAAGAAATACCCACAAAAGATCACCCTCTCCTTGTCCCATTTGTAAAAGAGATTCATAGATTCCAAGGCCAAGTTGTTCCAATGGTTAATTATATGCACTGTTAAAAATGTACTCCTTATTTTCAGTCTCAAACTGTCTAGTTTCAACTTTCAGCTATTGGATCATGTTATATCTTTCTCTTTTAGATTGAAGAGCCCATTATTAAATCTATGTTTCCCTTGTAGGTACTTCTACACTGTAGTCAAGTCGTTCCTTAATCTTCTCTTTGTTAAGTGAAATAGATTGAGCGGCTTGAGTCTACCACTATAAGGCATGTTTTCTAATCCTTTAATCATTCTCATGGCTCTTCTCCGAACCTTTTCCAATTTATCAGTATCCTTCTTGCATTATGGACAAAACAACTGGACACTGTAAGCCAGTAGTGGTCACATGAGTGCTGAATATAGGGTAAAATAACCTATCTACTCCTACTTGAGATTTCCTATGCTTATGCGTTCAAGGATCATATTAGCTCTTTTGGCCCCAGTGTTGAACTAGGAGCTCATGTTCAGCTGATTATCCACCATAACCTCTGAATCTTTTTCAGAGTCCCTGCTTCCCGGGATAGAGGCCTTCATCCTGTAAGAATGGCCAACATTCTTTGTTCCTAGATGTATGCATTTACATTTAACCATATTAAATATATTGTTTGTTTGTTCCCAGCTTATCAAACAATGCTGATCATTCTGAATCAGTGACCTGTCCTCCTCATTTACCACCCCCCCAATTTGTGTCATCTGTAAACTGTATCAGGGATGATTTTATGTTTTTTCCAGGTTATTAATAAAAACGTGAAATAGTGTAGGGCTAAGAACTGATCCCTGCGGGGCCTCATTAGAAACACACCATTTGATGATGATTCCTTGTTTACAATTATATTTTAAGACCAACCAGTTAGCCAGCTTTTTATCTATTTAATGTGTGCCATGTTAATTTTATGGATCCAGTTGTGTTGTAGCTGCATGGATATTAGAGAAACAAGGTGCCTGAGCTAGTATCTTTTATTGAACCAACTTCTGTTGGTGATACAGCTTTCTAGATTTTAAATCAAAATGTCATGTGGTACCAAGTCGAATGCTTTACTGAAGTATAAGCATATTACATCAACACTGTTACTTTAATTAACCAAATTCGTTATCTCATTAAAAAAAAAGATAGTTATTTTGACAATCTATTTTCCATAAACCTGTGTTGATTAGCATTCATTATATTAACCTCCTTTAATTCCTTATTAATCAAGTCTCTCATCAGCTGCTCCAGTATGTTGCTGGTAATCCATATCAAACTGACAAGACTATAATTCCCTGGGTCATCCTGTTTTACCCTTTTTAAATATTGACACAACATTAGCTTTCTTCCAGTCTTCTGGAACTTCCACATTGTTCCAAGACTTATTGAAAATCAATATTAGTGGCCCAGTGAACTCATCAGCCAACTTTTTTAAAATTCTTGGATGCAAGTGATTTGGGTCTGCTAATTTAAAAATGTCCAACTTTAGTAGCTTCTGCTTAACATCCTCCTGAGATAGTAGAGGAATGGAAAAAGTGTTATATGATATGATTACATCATCTTTTTGCCCCAAATACATAATAAAAATATTTACTGAACACTTCTATCTTTTCTGCATTAGTATTGATAATTCTACTATTTCCATCTAGTAATGGACCAATAACATTGTTAGGATTCTTTTTGTTCCTAATATATGTTTGAAAACTCCTTCTTATTGTCCTTAACTCTGCTGCCCATAGTTTTCTCCTTGTCCTTGCTTCCCTTATCAATTTTCTACAGTTCCTATCTTCTGATTTATATTTATTACTACCAACCTTGCTTTTCTTCCATTTGTTATTTTTATAGCAGTCTTCATTTCCTCTCTCAATCAAGTCATTTTTTAAACCAATATGTCTGTCTTTCTTGATTCTGGCTTTTTGGTCCTCCAGTCAAATGTTCTTAAACAGTTCCTAATTATCATTCACATTTTTCTGATTAAATTCTTCCTCCTGACTGATATGGCTTCTAATTGTACTCTCATTGAAGCCAGTGGAAGATGAGGGTGGCTAGTATCTTATAGGATGCTCTCCTGGAGTGTACTCAGGTAGGCCCCAATCCTAGAAAGACTTATGCACACTATTATTAGTACTGTGGTAGCACCTGTGAGCCCTAGTAACAGACCCCATTGTGCTAGGTGCTGTACAAACGCAGAACCAAAGACGGACAAAACCCCAAGGGGCTTATACTACCTAAATATAAGACAAGAGGCAATGAGACAGACAGACGGAGGAGTACAAGGAAACAGGGAGACAGTACTAGTCAGAAGGATAGGCTCCAGCAGCCTAGGCACTCCTAGCTTTACACACAGGAGTAGTCCAGTTTGTTTGAATAGCACTACTCACAGGAATAACGCTAAGTCCATGTGTAAGCATTTGGAGGATCAGAGCCGTGATCTGCAACGTACAAACCTATAGTGCTAAACAGCATCTTTCCAAGAATCACATTCTTGAGCTTGTCCTAGAAAAGCTGTTCATGCATTGGACATCTGTAGCTGTTTTAAGGTAAATGGATGATGTACCTGACATTCTTAGGATTCCCCCCTGCCCCATTTCTGAGCCATTCACTGCTAAATTATTAGTATTTATTAATACGACATTAATTTTCTGAAATCTTGACTAACTCTTTGATAAGGGATGAATAAAGAAGTGGAATTTCAGATGTCAAGCTTTTATTAATGAAAGTGTTCAAGGCCATCTCTGGATGAATATTACAGGCTGCATTCACTGTGCTCTCCAGTTTATGAAAAGCAATTGTTTAGCTGTATAGAGAGTACAGAGCAGAATTAAATTGACCTACATGATACCGAAAGTAGCACTGAGCCCATTTAACTAAGGGTCCTTTGAAAGAAATCTTTTTTATTATAGATGAGTGCTGAAATTATTTCAAGGAAGTGATTATCTGTCTAATAATTTTAAAGGCATGAATGATTTCAGCACAGAAAAATTAAGGCTGACTGAGATGTTTAAAAATATGATAGGCAGCACAGATAGCTAAATGTTTAAGGCTTGGTGTTTTAGGAGATAAATTATGATTACGGACCAAAAAAAAATGTCTAAACCATACAGTCACAGTAGTGGAGATGAAACTGGTGTAGCTGAAGGGTGTGTGTGTGTGCGCGCATGTGTGCGCGTGTGTGTGCATTGGTTCAAAATGCAACCAGGTAAAACACTTTCTGGGCAACTATAATTGTAGTTTTTTGAAGGAGCAGTAAGGCATTAGGTGGCTCTTTCTACTAATGGATTTGGAGGGGTCTCTGTCTTATGGAATGGGCTGACAGAACCAGTCAGGGAGGCATGTAGAACCTGCTTGGACAATATGGACTTCATTGTATTTAATTTTTCTCAAACAAATGTTGCACATTCCTGGCTCTGGCCAAATGGGGGAAAGCTGGCAGGACCATCTCCTGGTTATGTGCCTGTGAAATCAGTCTTTGGCTTCAAAACCTGATATTTTACATGTCAGATGACCACAGTGTTGGAGATCTGCTACAACCCAGATGTTTTTTCCATTGACTTGAGCGGGCTATGGATCAGATGGGATTCTTGGAGATTTCAGCCCTAAACAAGAGTTTCATTGAATATCTTCCCCCTGAACTAGCTGACCCACGTTTCCTAGGGAGAGTAAGGCTGGGTTGTGGGGTTGGTTTTTACTTCACTTCACTTATAATTCACTTAAAGGCAGTGTCTAATTCATTTACCAAGCAGTGTGATCTTCCCCCCGGTGCCCTTTGAAGAGTGAATCCCAGAAATACGTGCTCGTAGCCGGCTTGCAAGAAGCTGAACATCTCCGGAGCAGAACTCGTTGTTTCTCAAGAACAATCTGTGTTAGGCAGGCGCAATCTCCACGCCACGGTGTTTGCAGAGCGAGGCGCTGCTAATGCACGTTTGCGAACCGCCACACACAATCGCTCGTCACACCAGGCCGGGGAGGGGTTTTTTGCACAGATCCAAAGGCCGCTATTCACACTTCCAGTTCCAACAAAGCCTCATTGAGAGCCGCGTGTTTGGTAAATAGCCCCATTCAAGTCGCGTGTTGTTTTTTTCCCTAGGAGACTTCAGAGAGGGAGACAAATCGATGACTGAGGGGGGAGGGAGGCACACGAAAATGGGTTCTCCTTTGGACAAAAGGCATTGTTGGGGTTTAAAAGGGAAGAGCGAGATGCACCCTTCCTCGCTGGAGCCGGGGCGAGCGAGCGGGCTGTGCAAAGGGCAGGGCCTTGCCTTCCCCAGCGTTGCCATTAAATTAGTAAGTGGAGATTGTGCGTGACACCCGCTGCCCTTTCACACCGCGCCGGCAGGGCCCAAGGACGGCTGCCTGCTTTCAGGAGCGCTTTGCATCGCGGAGCGGGAGTGATGACCTTCCCCCGCGAGAGCGGGCCGACAGTAATTACATGTGCCGCGGCTGCCGGTCCTTGGGTGGGGACCTGTCTCAGGCGCAAGGGGGGCGAAAGAAAGACGGAGCCAGGCATTGTCCTTCTAGACTTCAGCTCCCGCGTCCTCCGGGGCCCTTCGTGCGGGGCTGGCCCGGGGTCGTGCGATTCGGCCCTCGTGTGTGCTGGGGGGGTCCCCCATCAAAGACACAGGACGGGTCCTGGCGCCGGACTTCGCGGCGCAGAAGTGGGGGCTTGCCACGTACCCCAGAACGCAGCACCCCGCTCTCTGCTGCCCCGGGCGCTGGCTGATCGGGCGCAGCAGGGCCCCTTCCTTCAGCTTCAAGCCTTAGTCGGGGAAACGAGGACGCGGCCGTGCTCGTGTTTGCAAACCGCCCCGTTCCTCCTGCGCCCAGCGCGCAGCCCGCCGGGCCGTGTAGACAAAAGTCACGCCCGCTCCCTGCAGGGTGGGACGTGAGAGCAGGGAGCCCGCCGCGCGCAGCTCGCGTGTGCCTCTGCCTGGCTTTACCCCGGGGGAGGAAGGCCGGGGATCGCCGAAAGTCTCTGTGCGCCGTGAGCGAACACGACGGGGTGGTGCGTGTGGACCCTCGCGTTGCTTTGGCCCCTTGGCAGCGCGCTGGGTATTTCAAAGTTGGTGCATTTAAAAAAACAAACCCAAACCCCGACCCTTTCCCTGCTGTCCATGAGCGAGTCCCTCCGGGTTCGAGCCGGCGGCTCTGGAACCGATTTGCCAGTGTGGCCGCGTTTGGAACCGCCCGTCACCCCTTCCAGCTTCAGGAGCTAGCGCGGAGATTAGCTACGTGTGCGCAGGCAGCTACACAATCGAGTCGATCCCATTGCATTCGTACTGTGGTGTACAGAGAGGCACACACGTGTAGCTACACACGTGTGTGCCCGGCTACATATCTAGAGTCTATATGGATCCACACCAGACACGCCCATATCCGTCTCTGTGTAGACATATTTATCCCTTTCTCTGAGTATCTAGATAACACAATTACAGAGACACACAGGTGTGTGTTATAGATGGAGAGGGCTCTGTACACACGTGCGCACGCCAAATCTAGTGTCACCCTCTGAAAAGGGTACACACACTTGTAGATACACCCAGGCTCACATCGCTCGATCTACAGCGGGGCCTTGCCCCTTTTTGTGTATTTCGCTTGGGAACTCCCCCAATGAACCAGCTGTGGGGTTGGCACATGGTGTTAGGAGGCAGGGCGCAAGGTGTCCCTCTTCCTGCTTGGTATGGATACAGGCACCCATCCCCAGACAGGCGCACACCTGTGTGGCTATAGACAGACCCGTGCATCTGCACGGCCAAGGGTGGTACCCAGCGAGAGAGGCACAAAGCGTAGCTGGGCATCGCTAGAGATCCCCCCCGCCCAAGCGCTGCCAGAGTTGAGCTAGCACTGAAAGGCTTTATTGGATAATTGCATTACCTGGGAGTCGCCTGCTGCTAGCTAATGAACCCAGCCAAACAACTTTGGGAGGAGCTGTCCAGCCTCCCCCCGCAGCTGCTAGTGCCTGCTTGGGCCTGGGCCGGCTAGTCCCTGCCTGGGCCTGGAAGTCCGCTGGCCAGGGCTTGGGCAAACTCTGCGGGCGCCCCTCCCTCCCTGGCCTTCAGAGCCACTCGATGGGGATGGGAAATACACCAGCCTGCGTACGCCCAGCAGGGGAGAGGCTTTGTGCTGGGGACCTCCTGCCAGCCCACCGCCCCCGCTTCCATTTAGCAGCAAACTTTTCCCCCCAATTAAGCCAGTCAATCTAATTACGCCACGTTCTGGGCGCGCTTCCTCCAAGCCGGCTTCCAGGGCAGCCTGTTGGAGCTGATCAAAGCCAGGAGCTGGTGGGGAGGGAGCCTCTGATGAGGCGCTGGGGCGCATCTGCCTGGGAGCGCGCCCTCTCCTTCATTTGCTCTGCTGCCTGCTCCAAAGCAGGGAACGTAATTACCAAAGTTAAGAAAACATCCCTGTAATTAGCCAGGCAACTCTGAGCACAAGAAATGGAAATTAGTCGCAGCGTAATAAATTAGCGTGTGCATACATTACAGGCAACGGACACCCTAGGGGCTTTCTAGTCGCGGGCTGTGCCTTGCAACCCCGTGTAGCTCAATAAAGCCTTCATCCCTAGGTGATTATGTGCCAGCAAAGGGGGGCTGGTTTAAGGGAATCACACATTTCTTTGAATTCTTGTGTGGAAAGAATTTGGAGGCCTCACTTTTGGGGGGAGGGGAGGCAGAGGGAAACAGTGCACCAAATGTTGACCCCCCTCTCCCCGACCCTTCGGGTAAATGACAAATTTTCAGCTTTTCAAGGTGCTTCAAGATGCTCGCATTGTTTGCCTAAATGAGAAGCAGTAGTTAAGGAACTATTTAAATACCACCCAATTTGGAACTCTGTTAGTAGTCCTTTCTTTACTAAAGGAAAAGAAGAAGGAAAGGGGGGGGAGAGAAGCAGGAAATTGGACTCTGGCAACACATAACATTTGCATCAAAATAATACAGCAGGCAACAGAAAATCACAGTCACATCACTCAGAAGGAAGGAACAGAATACAAATTAAAGGAATAATGTAAATTTTTTGCCATTAAGCTTCAATGACCATCTGAAATGGTGCAAGGCACAAAGGTTTTGATGAGCATCATCCAGTTTGATTATTCATACTTGTGTTTCTGCTTGAATAAAGCAGGAGTGCTAGAGCCTGTTAAAGCAAAATATTTGAATTGGTAGTGAACTCTCACCTTTACTTGCATCCATTTACTTTTCAAATGAATACCAGATAAGTTAGTGCGTTTTATAATCGGCCTGTTTTCCAGCGAGTGCTGTCATTACATACCAATTTCTTTTAGAAGTGCTTCCTAAGAAACATTAAATACTTACAAATAAGGATCTGTCCATCACTAGCAGTCATCCTGGAGTAACTATTTAACTAGTGCTAGAAGATTCAGGAGGTATTTCATCTCTCTCTCCCTTCCCTCCTTTGATTGTGTCACTTTTTCTTTTCTTTCTGCAACGAACATTGAGTTTTTGACTTGCTCACTTCTAGGACAACAGTCAAGTTTACATGTACCTCCAGCACCAATATAACGCCAGTCGGTAAACATGGCACCTCGCTGACACATTCCTCTGGCCCACACTGAGTTTGAGCTGTTCTGAATCTACGGAGTGATTTTGAGAGTGGATATCATAAACGTTTCCTTGATTCCAGGAAACAGGGCCTGAGCCAAACCTATTAAAGTCAATTTCCTTTGGAAGTTGCAAAGGACATTGACTTGAATAGCTTTGGATCAGGCTTATGGCCCTGATGTGTCTGTTACCCTTCCATATAAAAGCAATCAAGGTATCACATATTATATTATATCACATATTATAAAGGCTTTCTCTCTCTCCCTCTGTGTGTGTGTGTATGTGTGTATATTGTGTGTGTGTGTGAGACCCTATGTATGTATTTGGTACTTGATATAGACATATACGCCCTGATATATACAAGTATAATAATGGACAAAAATGTGCTTCTGAAAATCAAAATCCCAAATTCAGGTCAAAGTCATCCTAGCCAGAAGACACTCACTGATTTCTTACCAAGTATGATAAAGTCAAAAGGACTTTATTACTCCTGAGGAGGTCGCTTACAAGGTATAAATATTCTTGTGTATCCATGCACAAAGGCAAATTAGATCATTCTGGCTTAGGGGTGCATTTGGCACCCCAAAAGCTCTTCATGCCACTTTCCTGTTGAATGCTGTTGTGTGCCAGTTATTTAATGATCACTTTTTCCATGCTGATCATCAGCAAATACTGCGTAACTGCAGCTGAGAAAGGCGGTGGTAAAGAACACTGAATTAACTGACTTTTGCACAGTGGTTTGCACATGATGGGTAATGTGTAGAAAAAGCAAGAAGCGGTCAAAAGAGTTAAATATTAGCAAAAATCATGCCAGACACACTGTAATAATAGGAGCCTGGTTCTGCACCCTCTGAAGACATTGGGAATTTTGCTATTGACTTCAGTGGGAGCAAGATTGGATCACTAATTTGTTCAAAGTTAGTTAAAGAGCAAATATAGGCTGGCTTCAATATAACTTTATAAAACTGATAGATAGATAGACTTTAAATCAACACCTACATCTTCCTTTCCTGGTCTTTCCTTCTTTATTCCCCCCTAAAAATGGAGTTGGTTTGATGATCAAATTCCTGATTTCTGATTGAAAACTGATGTTACCCCAGGATCTGATATTGAAAAACATAATCAGCACTAGAGGTTTGCCTTGTTAATAGTGTGTTTCGATCTAGAACGATGAAGCAATGTTAGTTCACAGCACAGCCAAATGCCTAATAAGAATATAAACACAAAGTTAGAACAGCTGAAATATTCAGCATTTAAGAGGCGCTGCAGAGAATGTATAACAACCGTTACCCAGAAGAATTTTTAGTATGCATTATTACTGAGCATGGTATTCATTTTAAACACGTGTTTATGCAATAGAACAGAAGGGCTTTGAGCATAGCTAACGTCCTTTTAATTTAACATTGTCAGTTTTAGAATAATATATTTAAAATAATAACATTAAAATGTTCTTGGCTTTGTTACTAAAAAGACCTGCAGGATCAGGCCCTGAAGGTGGAGGGATTTTTAAATTCTGATTAACTTTTTTTTAAATCCTTCATAGTGTTTCTTTTGCATTTTTCACCTCTGAAAAAATGAAACGGAAAGTAAATTTCTCTTGTTTCCCGCCGGTTTTATTTTCTGACTCCCATGTATTAGCACATTGTTGCAGTGTTCTGGAATGCAAACACTAAAGTGGGTATTTGTTTAAAACAATCTATTTGCATTGGAATTTTAAAAAAAATACATAGAAAAATTTCCAATCACCATGGATTTTGGAAAAGTATGTTTCTAAAGGAAATAACTAGGGCCTTATTTTCCTGTCCATATTTATGGTGACGTTCCCACTGGCATCAATCAGTTTTCCCTGAAAACTGATTACAAACCTTTTGATTTTGGTCCGGATTTGACCTGACAGCAGACTTCATCTTTCAGACCTTAGTCTTACAAACAGTCCTGTTGTTATTTGTGTAAAAGAAGAAGGAAGACAATGCTATTCTTATCATATTAGAAGCTCTGTTTATACAGCATGTGTTTACCTTTGCTATCCTCCTTTGGATTTAGGAGAATATCTTTACTGGGTAACTAGTTGATGATCATGTTGAGATATGAGCTGCTAATCAATACACTTGCAATGAGACTTTAATGGGACTTCTGGCATGAGTAAAGAATATTCCTGGGAATAAGGGTTGGGCCCAGGAAAAACGTTTTGTTTTTATACGTATAAACATATTTAAGTACAGTGCCATTATACTCTTTTTGGTATATATTGCACAATTATTTTTAAAAAGACCGACACGGCTACACCACCACTAAATAATATGTATCTGATGTGGAGTTCAGTCTTCATCTCAAGGACATTCCTGGTTAAATTCCCATTGAGTTTAATGGCAGCCAGTTTGGATCATCCATTCCTGTGTATGCAGGTAAATGTTATGTGTTTTAAAACAATTTAGAAATTTATATATTTACATGATAGACAGGAAGTGACTTCAAATGAGTTGTTTCTATTTGTGGTCTGAATCTTCTATAAAAAGGATCTTTTCTGTAAAAATGAAGACAAAAATCAAGATAATTATACGTTTAAAAACATCCTATATTTAAAGTAATTGTAAAGTTCTCCACCATGAACTAACAAAGGCCAGGATATACACGTGATAACGGGCACTGAAGGAATGCATATGATTGTCTTTGTCCTTTTTCCTGAGTGGTATGAGTTAAAGCCAGGCTCTTCGTCTTAATCTCAATGGCCTTTCTTTTAAAAATGTCTTTCACAATGTTATTATTGAAACACCATTTTAGTTTTATTTAATATGCACAATAATTCACAGGTTGCTGTAGATTATGAACCTATAACCAGGAAGGGCTTTTCTGACCTATCGCCACATCCCATACTCTGCTAAATGGCCCACAGCTGGATAGCTCCCATCTTTCCTTCCCCAGGATGAGAGAAGACAGCAAAGCCCAGGGGCTGCTGCTTGCAGGAGCACTTCTGCTGAGGATGTGATGCTTTTCACCATCAGCTTTTGTTAGATATGCTTAATATGGACTGTTCCTAGATTCAGTGGTTGAAAATAAAATCATAGGACAGAAAACCAATATTTTGCAGCCCTTTCACCAAAGATCCCAAAGTCGCTGTAGACACATTCATTTGTTAAGCACCATGCCTCTCTTATCAGATAGGTAAGTGATTTTTTTACAGTTGAGGAAGCTGAGGGACACAAAGGTTGGGTTAATTTTTTTTAAAGTGGTCCCTAATATCCAGTGCCATATTTTTTAGACACACCTCAAGCCTGGTTTTCAGAAGGGCCGACCAACTGCCGCTTGCATTGACTTCAAATGAAGACGTTAATGCTCAGCACCTCTGTATATTTTGAACTAATTCACTTGTTCAGGGCCACATAGGACGTAAGTAGCATGGTTGTAAGTAACTCCGGCCACTGTGGCTCCCAGTCCTTTCCTCTAATACTAGATGGAAGCAGGGTTTTCAATGAAGAGCTGTTAAAAGCAGTGGTCATCCAGATCCCAGTGCGGGAGGGAGAAAGGAGGGAAGAATCATAAGCTTGTACTAGTTGTAATTCATACAACAGATGTGACATCGTCCCAGTGAATCGCCACGTTATTTTCTTACACAACCAATTAGTTACATTGAAAAGCCACGAAAGACAGAGAAAATGCTCTTTGTCTGGACAGTGAATCTTCTTTTTTACTTCATGAGTTGTATAAAACACAAGTGGCAAAACCAGGAATGAGACGTGACAGAGTTCATCCCCTGATTTGGGGCGGGGGGAAGCATTTTCATTGCCCATGCTTGTAGCAGTCTTTTGGTGCCAGTATTTAAAAAAAAAAATGGTATGTGTATTTCAAACTGCTACACTATTATCTCTCCTTCTGATTGTACAGGTAGCCAAGAGAATTCCACAGGTGATTCAAATGGTGAGGAGCAGGATGGAAAGTTGTCCTGCCTCAAGTCACCATTGTGTCTATTTGCTTTTGGAGCACATGGGAAAGAAAAGGTCCCCGTTTCCCTCTGATCCTGAAAACACTCTCACACACGCTTCATTTTAAGCAAGGAATCCCACTGACTTCAATGGAACCTCTCATGAGCTAAGAGATAAGCGTGTGCAGCATGGACCTAATTTTATTCTGTGTTTGTACAGCGCCTAACACAATGAGGTCCTGATCTGTGACTAGGGCTCCTAAGTGCTACAGTCACACACATAATAAATAAGTGTTTTGCAGAATCTGGGTTTAAGTAGATTTTGCAGTAGTTCTATTAGTTTTGAATCTTACACTTGTGCGGAGGTATCAGAATGTGGCCCTGACGGTGGGTGTGAGCGAGGAATCCAGAACTGGGCCCTCTATTCTGTCCTGGAGTGGAAGCTTATGTAATTGCAGCCTTGCACCTCTAGGTGGCTGTTTTGGTCATAGCCCAGCTCCATAGTCACATTGTCATCCCCTGGTGGCTGTTTGGAGGCCTTTTCCAAACAATTTGTTGCTCTGTGTTGAGTTCTTCATGGAGGCTCCACATCACAAAAGCACCGCCATGAGTGGCATTGAACTGGCAATCTCAGAAGAGAGGCCTATGGAATGTACCTGTGCGACCAACCCCTCACCTGTGCAACCGGTGCCTCTGGCTGAGGCAGGCTGGAGATGCTCATGAGAGCTGTCTCCCATGCTCTGCTGGTTCTGTAGGTAAATTAGAGCTTTCACTCTCCAGGGTTCCTTCTGGTTCCTTCCCCCAGTGCTAGATTCAGTGCAGAAGGAAAGGACGTAGAAGAGTTGCTGTTGGGACCGCTGAGTCCCCACTAAACCTTTCCATTGGGTGGGTTACCCTGCGAGAACAAACAGGGGGTTCTTCCCCAAGAACCTGCTGATGCCCCAAGAATCAGGCAGATCATCTGGAGGCTAGGGTGGTTCCCATGGAGGCCCTCACCTCCACATCAGCTCTGAGTCCCATCCTCCTTATCCAGGAGAGTGCAGAAGGATCGTGGAACTGCCCAAGGGAGGCTGGTAGACTGGGGTACGTGTGTGTGGAAAGCAGCACAGGGAGGTGGGTTATGGTCATGCTGCTGGTCCCAGCTCACCCTCTTCTAGCCTTTTCCCAGGCATGGGTCCCTGGACCCACACAGATCCATCCCTAGGGCAAGAAGGATGGTTCTATGGTGGCGGTTGACCCTTCATCCCCACATGGTTATGGGTAGCTCTGGATGTCAAGGGTTTGTTTTGTGTGAGGATCCACAGGGCATGGTCTACCCCAAGTGGCCAAACCCCCAGAAAACTCAGCAACATGTGTCCATGATAAGCCTGGGGGCTACAGTCTTGTCTCAGGTAAAAATCTAATGAGATTTACGCTTTTCTCTCTCTCGTTTCACCTGATTTTTCTCTGGATTTTGGATTGATCCAAACGTTTCCAGGATGTTGATCCAAATGTTACCGATGCTCAGCCCTCAGTAAATGATGCTATGCTCATTGACACAAGCTGAGGATTTCACCCATGCAGGTCTTTCATGGACATGCTAAAGCAAGCTTGATGGCTAGATCCAAAGCAGGGGGAAATAGTCTGAATTCAAGAATGTTTATCTCAATATGAAGTCACTCCATTGAATCCAAATCAGAAATTGATTGTCCAAAATTCAGCTCAGCGTCCCATCTCCCTTTTCTTCAATCCATGCTCTCTCCCCCCATGAAAATATATAATGGAGGAGACTGCTAAACAGCAAGGTGGGATCCTCACCATCACACCAGCCTCTTTACACCAGGTAAAAGGGCTGGAGATGCGTAAAAGGGCCCTAAAAACCCTGCCTCCAGCCAGGGGAGGATTTCCCAGGGCAAGCACAGAAGAAGGCAGCCATAAAACTGTCTTTTAGGTACTCCCTTACAAGGCCTGGCCTTTAATTGTGGGCAAGCAAGACTGAGCATTCAATAACCTGTCTGAAAAAGGCTCAAGATGGGAACCGCAGATGCCTCATAGAAAACAGACCTGTAGAGCCCTGAAGGAAAGAGAACTGGGTAACAACGTGAACATTGCCCTCTAACTATATTGGATGAAGCGTTGCCAACCCTAAATATTAAAATATGAATCAGGTCCTCAAAATCATGAGATGGCCTTAAAAATGAGAGTTCTAAAAATATTTTGGGTTTTCTTTCTCTGCCCTCTGGTTTTTGACCCTTTAGGATGCACTCAGGCCACATTTTCCTGCTTTCCTCTGCAGCCAGCCTGGCTAAAATCTTTTTAAAATGAAAGCTGAGATTCTCATGTAACCACAGGACTCCAGCAGCTGGGGCTTCCAGGAACCATAGCAGTGATTGTGAGACTTGTGACACCGTCATGACAGCTAGCAACACTGTTCTGTTTTACGTAATGATTTTTAACATAGTCATTTCCACATTGTCTGCACAGAGAACATTCCTTCCTCACCCTCCATACACTTTACCATCTAATTTCTTATGTCTGCCTGCCCATGGAATATGCTGATTTGAAGGGGAGCATTTTCCCTCAATCAGTAATTTTCAAGTTGCTGAGCATTCTTACCTTCTGTGCCACATGGATCTGCTTTTTCGGGTGTTTGGGTTCCTCCTTTTGAGCCTTTTCTTATTTGTTTATATGATATTTCAGTTTGCTTGCTCAGGTCTAAGGATCCTATTATTTGGCCCTTTCCCTGCCTGAATCTCTCTCTCTCTCTCTCTCACACACACAGAGAGAGAGAGAGAGTTTTGGTACCATATACATTGCCCATTTAAGATTATTTCCTTTTTCTTCTGCTCCTTCCCTTCCCAGCAGCTTGGTGCTCTGTTCTTCCTAGACCTGCATACTTGCTTTCTCCTTATCTTTTAAAAACAAAGTTCTCTGAATAGCCTGATGTGAGTGTGTGTCACAAATGTATGATGATGCAGGGAGTTCAACGTAAGAAAGCCGAGCGCATTTCTGCCACAAACCATTGCTTTCAGGGATCATTCCACTTGACGGGCTAAGGAGTAAACTGCTCTGATAGAAACTATGTTATAATAGTTGGGAACTTTATAACAATTGAGAACCAACTGAGCTGATTCATTCTAATATGCCAACGCTGAGAATTGTTATTCATCAAAGCAGAAAATGGAGCTGGCTTTTCAAAAGTGTTTCAAATCAAGCAGCTCTGAAGTCACCATCTGACTGTTTGGGTAATCTTTTCGTGGCCAGGCAATCAACTTTCATTAAGGGCCATGCTGTTCTACAAAGCAAATAGCTCGTGGCCAAAATGGAACCACAGTCTTCCAAAATGTTGCTTAAATACTGCTTGTGTTCATTTGGTTGGGGATGGTAAAATTGCATTGGCAAAAGATTCTACACAGATGGCCTTACCCTTTTGATCTGGATGTGATGTATATGTTACCACACATCGTGTGTGTATACTTATGTATGACAATCACCCTTCTTTCTTTTTTTTTTTTGGTCAGACAAATTTTAACTGATTACCTCTATTTGGCTACAGCCAATTTATCATTGGAGATCAAATCTTTGTGTCTATGTGTTCTCAGAAAGATAATTCTTTTGTTTGCTTAACATTCCAACCTCGTGCTTTTTCCCCCAAAGTTTTTCACTGCTGAGGAAATGCCATAAAACTTTTTTGTTTGTCTCTGTAGTGTCATTATATAATTAAAATGATCATGTCGGAACAAAACTCTTGCTCAATTAATTTCTCCTCTTCATGTACTGATTATCTTTTTAATTTGCAGAGAAAGGTTTTAGAGTGAAGTCGAGTGCCAGCTGCCCAGAACTGAACTATTCACATTTGGAAGAAAGATTAATTACCTTAAGTTGGGTTTAAATGTCACTTATGTAACCCTCCATTATGCTTTTTCACAAGTTTAGACTGAGATATGCTAATAGTCAGTGGTATGCTTTTGAGAGAGCTCTCATTTAAACCCAAAACACCTTTTTGTGTATCTTCTCTCTTTATTATATCACTGGTTCAGAGAGAGATTCAACTCAACTTGTGTTTGCTTTTCCAAGGGCACTAAATTAAAGCTGGGTGTTGATGAGTTGGTCTGTTCTGCTGTGTTGGTTTCAATACTGAGCAGTGCATTAAATAGGTTTGTGTGCTTTGTGATGAGTCTGCAATGCTTGATGCTCGAAGGAAACCCTGACGTCTTTGCATTTCAATCCATGCACGCCCCTCGATCAGTGACGTTAAAAGAGGCCTTAAAGTTCTGATCCAAATGTAGCACGGCACCGTCCCTTTTGTCTGCATCTTCAGACACTGGGAGATTATAAAACCTGGAGTCTGTTACAACTGGGTAGCATTGGTGCTAGTGGTCAACGTACTCGTAGACGCTGAAACTAAATTAAGACCCTGATCCAGTGCAGGCCGAAGTCAATGGAAGGACTCTCACTGATTTGAGTGGGCCCTTACAGAGTTGCTAACAAATTAAAGGCGTGAAGCCGGCTTCATGCTTTAATGGCCTTAGCAAAGTGATTCCCTCTTGTGCTCCTTGTTCGTGTCTATGGGGGGACGTGATGCACCAAGAAACAGCAAAGTGGAGCAGAAGAGATAGGGTTCCCTGCGTGGGCCCCCTTCCCCTCTTGGCCTGCGTACCTAGGGCACACGAGCATGTCTCTACACAGGAGGTAAGACTGTTTGCTTCCTTGATCGACAATCCCTCGCCAGTTTCACTGCTGTCTGATGGGCTACGAGGCCCCAGGCAAAGGGAGTTTCTCAGCTTTTTACCACTTCTCTAGGCTGCTGGTGCTGTCACACAGCCCAGTGCAGACACCCCGGGGAAGGCAGGGGAGGAGAGAAAGCACAAACTTGCTCCCACCCTCCAGCTCCCAGGACCAGCTTCCACCGGGTCTGATTCTGGTCTCACATCAGTGTAAACTCAAAGTCACTCCTCTGACACAAATGAAGCTGAACTGCTGCGATGGAGACCAGGAGCAGACCCAGAAGGCTCCCGCTGCTTTCCAGAGACGTCCCCAGAACGGGCTCACTCTCCAAAGCAAAAGCGTTCTCAAGGTCATCAGCAAGCAATCCCCGAACCCCAATTAATTCAGCTTCTCCTGCTCCTAGTCCTGTCCAGACCCTCACATTCCTGGTCATCAATGTACAGCAACACAAGGCACTTCATTGAAATGAAAACTAGGCCCTTTGCCCTTCTGATCTTCACTGGTGATTCAATCTGGCAGGGATAGTTTGAATACACGGGTTGGTTGGTAGCTCTCCAAAATGTCAAGTGGCACCAGGCCACTGCCTCCCTGCCCCCACATAGTATTAAACTTTAACTTCTCTTATCAGCTCCCTGCAGAGAAGCAACAGACGGGAGTCATAAAATTATTGACGCTGGCTAGAAATACCTGTGAGTTATTAAAAAATAAAAAGAGAGTGGGAATGTTTTAAGAGCAACAGTCTAACTGATAATGAAGGAAGGGACATATGTTGTGGATTACCCAGAAATTAAAAACATCTGTCCAGGTTTGCTTTAGAAAGGAATAAACGACAGGACTAAAAAAAAAAAAGAGTGTTGGGTGCTGCCTACCTTCATACAGGGGAGGAGAGAATAGCAGAGGACAACAAATAAGTTTTTAGATTGCTAAAACAAACAATATGTATGTGCACATACAGATCAACACATACACAAATATTGTACATGGCTATAAATGTATATTTAATATTCCTTTCTCCAGGACCTTTAATCCCAAAGGGCAGAACTATACATCTACAGATTCACAATCTAAATGCAGCCACCTCTAGAGAGGAGCAGGTCCGCAGCCTACTAGTAAACAGCAAGCTACACGTCAGTGGAGAGAAAAGGAGAGAAGAAATTTTAGCCAAGGTCATCCAGGCAAACCCCCTACTCTTATGGGTAGCATATGGGATTTTTCAGGTCCATGAGGAACATATAGAGCTGCCTACTTTAAGGTGCCACCTGAAAGATTCAGGTTATGAATGTTTTATTTTATTACCTTACTGCTGAGAGTCACACACTGGAAACTGCACGCTACCCAGTCGACCT
>ML675614.1:5104477-5196107 GCA_007922155.1 Mesoclemmys tuberculata | reverse complement strand
TCTGAACTGACCCCATCAGGATTCAAATCTTGGTTCCAGGGAGTCTGAGTGTTCAAAAAGCTTCATACTCAGGCAAGTAAAGCAACCCCTGTATTTTACTAGCATGCGCCATTTAATCCCTTTGTGAGTACAGCCCCGAATATCCATGGATATGGAGCTCAGATACGGCACAATTTCATCTGTAATGAAGCAGAATGAAAGTCCCATACGGTTCCAAGGCGCAGCAATGTGCCCACTGCAGTCCTGCTTGCAGCATTCAGTCATGAACTCCCTGCTTGGGTCTGACTCGGATGAAATGCCTCTTGCCCGAGCAACAACTCGGGGGCATAACAGAGCAGGGAGCTGATCCTGTAATTGGATCCATGTAGACAGGCCCCAGTCCTGTGCAGTCCTGTGAAACTGATGGGAATTCATCCGAGGCGCAGAAGTCTGCCCTGTAGATCTAGCTGAAGCATTAAGCTTAGCTCAGAAGTCTTCCTCAGGAATTGAAATTCGAGGGGCTGTTCGAATTTACTGGTGAACTGAACGACTAAACTAGCACCACTGCATGCAACGAGTTGCCCACTCTGGGATGGGGTAGGGGGAATTTTGGGGAGAGAGGGACATGTAGGGAAATCCCTGCAGACCTGATTTTATTTCCCTGCTCTGTCACAGATGTCGTCTGGGACCTTGGACAAGTCACTTAGCCTCTCTGTGCCTCGGTTCCCCATCTATAAAATGGGCATAACAGAACTGCCCTCCTTCACAGGGGTGTTCTGAGGATAAATACATTTAAAAATGTGGGAAATGGGGACCATACCAAAGACTGACAGATGGTTTTGTAGGGGAAAAAATTAACTCAATTCCAAAACACTTCAGTGGAGAATTACTGCTTTCTCATCCATTTGGCATATGTTGTGTCTGGAAGGTGTTTTCAAATCAGTGAGGGAAGAACTGAGAATAATTATTTGAAATCACAGCTGTTCTAGGCTTGTGTATTATTTTACTCAAGCAGCTCTGCAGAAGAGATGTCTTAAAAAGAGTTCTCTTAAAAAAAGCCGTCTTACAAAGGCTTTCAGTCTTCAGTTATTTGGGGGGGTTAAAAAAAAAGACAAATTTTAAAAGCGAACCTGAGTATTTTGCTTGTGCTGCTACCTAAAAAGCTGAGCTCTGCTGTCATCAAGAGATGAGAGGCGGATGATGTGTGTTGGGGGGCGGGGGCAGGGGGTTGGACGGAGGGATGTCAAGAAAAAAATCCTGGAAACGTTTTATGTCGGGTTTTGTTCAGGGGAGGTTTTCCATAATACAGTTTGACGGTTTTGAAATTGTCCCTATATAGGCCAACAATGAGGGACAGTGGAGCTTACATAGCAGAAAATCCATACTCTCTAGACACCTGCTTACCACAGAAGAATCACAAGATATTGACCTTCAATTCAGCTTGCGGTATGAGCTGATTCAGGGAGATAAGGGGAACTAATCTGTCAGTCTGCTCAGAGTCTTCTTTATTGACTAACTGACACTTGGTTATTTCAGCTTCAGCTACGCTGTGGTAACATGTATTGGGTTTTTATTGCAAGTTAGATAGAAGCCCTTCTGTTAAAGAAACCTCCTTAACAAAAACTGTGGTTTGGGTTAAAATTGACCTGTTCTATAGCCCAAACCTTCCAGCGCTTACTTGACCCACAGACACAAAGTTAAACTTTTGAGCAGAGGTTACTCGTTTATAATTTTACTTCAGCCTTATGACTTATCTATGTATTTAGACATATACACACATGCACAAATAATCCGGAAACACTTGAATTCACCAGTGGATATTTCCTGGGCAGAATGAGAGCTACATCATAAATCAAGTTCTTACTGAAACCACGGTGTCTTGATTCTGGATTTCGAATTTGATTTTCTCTGAAATAAAATGAGAATTATCTAACAATTGGATCTTTTATGGAACTTCGCAAAGGAAGTTTATTGCTGGCACAGTAAATATCTTTTAGTTACTCATTACAACATCTCAACTGGATGCCATGAGGCAAGGAGATGTTTTACAAACAATTATTTGAACACCAATTCACCCAGGCACTAAAAAGCAATTATTTTATAGTTTTTGTTACTCCCTTTTTCCCCAAAGTACTTTGTGCAGTTGAAGTTGGTTTATGCAATAAACGGACAAGGTTCAAAAATGTGACTCCTCTGAACTTTTTAACCAAAGGAAAGAATTCTAAGAGCAATGGATAAAATTCAATTAACTGAGATGACAGAAAATAATCTACTAAGCGAATACATCAGGCAATTGGAAGCTTTCATACCTTTCAAAAGGGAAATAGCCTATTTCTTTCCTTGTTATCTAATGACACAGGAGTTTATTTCTCTAGACGCAGTTACAAATCTACCTAATGGGGCCTAAATGCTGTTGCCAAGCAATTAGAGTTTTTATTGTGTGGCTAATTCCTTCATTTCCTCAGTTGGTGATAATCATTACAAAATACAGTACTTAGAAGCTTTCTCATTTAAGAGCACGCATGCGCACACATAAACACATGATTTATATCTTACTCCTACCTATAAGGGGTTATCTAGGAACAGAGAATGTATATCTCTGATGAGTTGTGGTAATTTTACTGTCAGATAACCAAATCTGTGTTGCTCAATAAGTAGCTTGAAAATATTCAACCAGATACACAGCTGGTGGAATCGGCGTAGCTGCATTGATTTCAGTGGCGCTTCCCTGCTTCACACTAGTTGAAGATTTGGCCTGTTATTCATCAGTCCAGAAACTCATACGTGTTCATGTATGTGGTTTGTACCGAATTCGGCAGAGCCAGTCCCCAGTGAAATTAATGAAAATATTCCCATTGACTTCAATGGCGTGGGGGTTAAACTCTTTATGCCCAGGTGGTAAGAAAAGCCTTTTCAGTAAACAAATACAGTGAAGAAGCTGCACCAATTGCACAAAATAATATTTATTTGATCCATAGTTTCAGTGAGGGTGACCTACAGTTGATTTGTACATGTCATCACCAGAAAACCAAGATAAAAATACAGCTTCAGAATATATTCATTTGGGGTGTCTTCGATTTGTCTTTTTAAGCAGGCCTGATAATAAATAAAAAGCAAATTCCTAACATATGTTTTTTCAATTTTTTTATCCAGAATTTGGCATCAGTTCCTGTGCTCTTGAATACATTTGCTGTATCTTCCCCTCCCATTGGTCAGGCAATGCAATAATAAATCTGGTTTTTTGGAGACATAGTAGAGGAATGGGAATTCTTTGGAGGCTGGGGTAGAAGGAGGCCTCTGATGCAGTGGAACTTAGAGGCTGTTGTAAGAGGACTCTGCAAGATCTGCGTCTGACAGCTGATGTAGCTAGGCTCCACAGAACCTCTGCCTAAACCAGCCCTAAGGTCAAATTTCACAGCAGATTAGTGCAAGGCCAGGGTATGCCCAGTAGGCCTTGATTACACAGATCTAGTGGCCGCAAACCTGAATATCGGGATAGTGACCTTTATTCCAGCCCAGGCCATAGAGGGGCTGCAGGTCCTGTTTGTGAGCTAGGGGGTGGATTCCACCCTGTCTAAACCTTGTCTAGTTCTCTTTATATATATATATAAACATCCTGTGTTTAAGGTACTGGACAGGAATTTAGAAAAATCTGGGTATTCGTCCCACCTTTGTCATAGGCTTCCTGTGTTATCTTGGGCAAGTCACTCAGACTGGGATGGGAGCTGGCGCTTGATGTCCTTACATGCCTTAAACTCTTTGTGCCTAAATTTCCTCATCTGTAAACAGGGGTGATTGTACTTCCTACCTCACTGACATGATGTGAGAATAAACCCAGTAATGGCTGGGGGCTGCTCAAATGCTCTGGTGGTGAGTGCCATAGAAAAGCTCATAAAAACAAGCATTACTATATAATACAGCCACATTATTATTCATGTGATATATGGCAGAGCCTTGTGATAGATACATTTATCACATATCATTGACTGTCTCTCCATCCCACTCACCCGTCTGCTCAGGTCCAATCAAGCTATACTGACCTGCCTCAGGTCAATATCTGGCTCTTTGTCATCAACACAGTCATTACTGGGTGACATGGTTCTGACATACAGGGTGACTAATTATGCGGCACAGCCGACCAGTTCATTTGCATACTCCAGCCCTACTGGTTAAAAAAGAATGAAAGTTGTTCTGACAGATTAAAAGTAACACAAGCGAATCACAATTTTGTTTCGTTTACGTTGTTTATTTAAAAAATAAATGAATCACGTTGTCTATTCACTTTATCTAAGGTGATAGAAATTGGATTTACACTGGCTGAGAATCTGATCTCTATTTTATACTTAACCCCTCCCCTCCACACACTGTTATAAACAGACTATCCCCTTCATGGGCACTTGGTTGGCTGAAAGCCGCACTGGTGGGGGGGAGGGAAGATAGATGCAAAACAGCTGCCTCCCTGATATGCGTAGTTCTTTACCTATGTAATTGTATTGACTGATGGAGGCAAGCTGACTGGCTGACAAGGATCCCAAGCTGTGTAATTGTAAGACTAGATCTGCATTGGTTTCAGCTCATTAATCAAAACATCATCATAATTATTTTGGTAAAATAACCATTTTATATGCACAACAATACACTTCATGGTGCGCGATCACAGTGTCGTAGACACACTTCTCAGGTGCCAGGAGCACTTGAACTTTGATCTTGCTCCTCACGATTCATCTCAGACATGCATTTATGACATTACAGCTGAACGCTCAGTGCCAAACCTTTTCCCACCTAGCTCACAGAAATAGTTCCAGATCACTCACTTGAGAAGAGCGAGCAGACCTTGTTCCCCTGTCGTGTATTCTGGGTTAAATATTAAACACACACACATGCCAGTGCCAGCTCTGTCTATGAACTGAGAACAGCGGTAGGTCCCTAGTGTGTTCAAGAACAGTCACATGAAATATTTCATGAACATTAAATTACAATACTGAGAAACTGAAACAAAGGGAACTTGATCTGAGACCTCTTTATCACTCTGGAATTGAGAAATTGTTTCCCAACGTGTGTTTAATTGTAGCACTATTGTAGGTTGACTTGTTTTTTAAATAAAACGCTGAAAGAAATTCTGTTGGGTTGCCATGCTTTTTAAACATCACGGCACTTTAATAACAAAGTAGCGTGAATAAAAGGCATGGTAAATATGAAGGGGATAAAACATTTAGAGTCATCCTTGAAGATCCTCCTACAATGAAGTATTTAAATAACAATGAATTAATCATATTTTCGAATTGGTAAGTACAAAAGCTTAAGTGCTATAATGAAGAATAGGGATAGGTACAGAATTGTTATTAAGGTCTTTTTATATAAAGACATCCTTGGGCAAGGCTGAGTGAAATTATTCTGCAGTGATTGGGAATATAAAGGAGAACGGAACTTAAAGATATTAACATCTTGGGAAAAAATATTCTGGTCTTGATTTTTTTTTCCCCCCTCTCTTTTTCCTCCTTTCTCAGTATAATCTGAATGTGGAGCAGTTGCATTTCTAGCTTCATAAATATGTCCATATACAGTGACCAATGAACATACACAAATAAGATACATATATCTTTAAGTGATGTACATGGATATGCGTGTGTGTTAAATGGGGTGTACTAGCAGTTTAAGACTATGGAAGAAAGACTTCTGCGGGGTTTTCCTGAAATGCAGATCCAAGGAACAGAAGACCCAGCCACACACAATCTCATAGTTTTTATCCTTTTAGATACAATTGCAATAGGAAATACCTAGCGGCTTTTTGATTTAGTAATTACTCTCATGTCTAACATGCTCTCCACCTCCTCCTGAATTTGCTTTTGCATTTCTGCTTTAGCACAGCATGCTTTACAAAGAGCAGGACGTGGCCCTGGAGTTTCTATGAAATGCACTATTTTGTTAGTTAAACCTGGCCTGTTAGAAAAGACCCACCTGTGGGGCTTCAAGAAGGCCAACATCGCTTGCTTTTGGCTTGGCTCCAAGCCCTTCCAAATCTCCATGTTCTCCAGAGGAGTCTCTGCCTCACTGTCTCTGACCAGATCAATTAGTGCGGCAGTATATGTTCATCAGCACAACAGACCATATTCACCATCTCCCTTTTGTGGTAAGCTTTCCATCTGCTGACATGCGCTGTTTGCTCCGCTCCCCCGCCAGGGGTTTCATTACATCATAAATGACCTCATCCTCTCCCACTATCACCTCAAAAGGTCCCCCCCCAACAACCTTGCATCTTGTTCTTCCTCATTGGAATCGACACTAACGCCAAGTCACCTGTACCAAAAACTCTTTTCCAGCATGCCTTTCGTACCAAGCTTTCCCAGGCACTTGACTCTCATTTCAAGGTTCTGATCCACCAAGTCCATCAGAGCCTTTACATTCTCCTTAAAATGAGTGACATAGTCCCCTATAGGTTGTCCTGGCTCTTCTGTATGACCCTCCAAAGAGACTCAGATTAAATCTAGGCATTCCCTTGCCCGTTTCCCATAAAGCAAATAAAAGGGGGGCAGACCTCGTAGGCTTTTGGGATACACTCCTGTACGCGAATAGCAAATAAGAGAGCAACACATCCCATCTCGCCTGGTGACGTACATCTTCAGCATCAACCTCAATGTCCCATTGAACTAACCAGGCCATCAATTTCTGGATGATAGGAGGGTGGGTTTTGTATGCCTCACTCCACACAATTCCCATGATTTTTGAAAACCGCAGACATGAAATTTTCACCACTGTCAGAAAAGATTTCCCAGGGAAAACCCACTCTGCTAAAAATGGTAATTATGGCAATGGTCATGGTTTTGGCTTCTATATGAAGTAGAGGGGTGCCATCATGGTACCTGGGGGCAGAATCTGCCATCACCAGTATATATTTCTTTCCATGCCTGGAAGGTTTGGGGAGAGGATCCATGATCTCTGCAGACATTCTGGCAAAAAGCTCTTTAATGATGTACCATGGCTACAAAGGTGTCTTGCAGGGTCCCTTTAATCTCTCACGCTTTTGACATAAGATAAAACTCATACAGTAATGTTTTACTGTCTCATGTATGTGAGGCCAATAGAAATTGTTTGAGCTTCTCACATGTTCTCTCCACTCCTACGTGTCTAGCAAAGGGACAATTGTGAGCTACCTGCAGCAGTTTTCTCCAGTACTTTTCAGGCACAAGCACCTGCTGGCAAACCTCACCAGGGCATCTCTTTTTCCCTGTCAGAAAGTTCCTTTTACAACAAGCCTCCTTATAGGAAAAATCTACTCTTTACTTCCCCAGCTAGGGAAGCCACAGTCTTCCCAGATCAGATCAGTCTGTGGAGCCTCAATAAACTCATTTCTGAGTCTCAGCTACGTTAAGAGCAGACATGGCTAAAATACTGTTACCTATTAAAACATCAGCGGAAAGTAGATTCCTGACTCCCACACGATCTCCTTTAAAACGGTCATGGTAGGCCTTGGCCAAAGATACAGTTTCAGGGAATTCAACCAAAGCTAACATATATTTAACCTCTTATCAGGAAGTCTATCTCCTTCCCTTACCAAACTTTCCCTGACCAAAGAGGCTTGGGATACTATGTCCCTCCAGCCCTTACAATCTATTCCATTTACCTTAGCGTTTTAAAGAAATTCTTCACTATACTTCTGAGACTTGGTCTTAATATAGCTTTTTACATTGGCAACCCAGGTGTCGGCTCCTGCCAAGATCTCCAGGCCTCACTGAATGCTGAGGAAGGCATAGCTGGAAACCTGTCTGGCTCCCATGTGTGTTAGCCTTATTAAAATAGACATGCTTGAGGACTCATCAGCTTGAACTCTGGGGGAAAGGAATAAAAATCCCTGACAAGAAAGAACTGTATCCCTATGCAGCTTGAACTCTGAGGGGCAAAGATATCTAAGCATAAGCAAGAGATCCCCAGGGCTTGCCTTGGGTTAGCCCTAAAGGAGCTCTAGAACTTGCTTATTACTGCAGCTTCTGTTACCCTTTTGAAACATAAGACTGTGTGACAGGGTGCCGGCTGAGCCATAGGGGAGCCCTAATTACAAGGAGAGTGGAGCCAGCTGGGAGAGCCTGCACGGTCAGAGCTAGCAAGGAGCAGCTGGTAGGCTCATTCAGTCTAGCCCTGTAAACGCTCAGGGTGTGTGGCGGCAGGGGGGCCACAAGGGAAGGGGAGAGTGCTCAGCCAGCAAGAGCGAAGCCACAGCTGGAGGCGAGCTGCCCTGATTGGGGAGCTGAGGCTACGTGGCCCTAGCCTGGGACAGTGGCTGCATATAGGTGGTGGTGGGGAAGCCAGGAAATAAAAAGCATTGTTGAGAGCATGACGCTGAGGACGGTGCGTGGTTTGTGGGTGCAGAGGACCTGATCAGCAGCGGGGGCCTGCGTGAACCTGCTACCAACTGCAACTCATTTGTGTGTGTGTGTTTACCAGCTCTAACCTTGTAAATAACTGTCATTTCTTCTCCCTAGTTAATAAATCTTTAGATGGTTACTATAGGATTGACTATAAATGTTGTCTTTGGTGACAGTTCAAGGTGCAATTGCCCTGGTGTAAATGGCTGGTCTTTTTGGACTGGGCGTAACCTGAATATTGTTGTGATTTTTGGTGCAAGGGACCATCTCTCACAAAGGCAGACTTACCTGGGAGGCACGATAGACCAGGATGCCCAAAAGGACTGTGATTCCATGGTTAGGCTGTTATTGCATTTACGGAGTTCATCCTTGACACTTTGGTGGTGAAGTCTAAGTGTAGAGCTCACAGCCAGTCTGGGGTTTGTGCCCTGCTTCCTCACAATCTGCCCTGAGGGTGGCACTCGTGCTCATGAGCCACTCACGACAGTTTGCCATAGCTCACTACGATTTCCTCCTGCTCTACTTCTGCCTCTGGGGCAATGGTGGCAGATGGGGTGTGGATCAGCCAGTTAGACTGGAAGATGGGAGGACTAGGTGAGAGGAAAGCCCTAATTAGGAGGAATTTCACTGGAGCAGAGGTGGGTGGGGTTGATATAAACCCAAGAAGCTGGCAGCTGCTGGGAGGAAGTTTGCAGTCACCGTCTGTTTAGTAGCGAGGGAAAGAGGGAACCTAGAGGAAAGAGTAGGACCCTGGAGGCCTGGCCTGGAGAGAAGCCTGTACCCTGAAAAAAGCAGGGTGGAGAACAGACCCTGTGGAGTAGGAAGCAGTCCAGGGAGACAGCAGCAAGGCTGGGGACTGAACAGACCTTGGCTGCATGTTGTAGGGTCCTTGGGGTGGAACCCAGAGTAGAGGGTGGGCCCTGGTTCCTGTACCCCCCACTGGGGAAACGGCAGCTGCAGAGTAGAGCTAGAAGTCTGCCTGGGTCACTGCAGGAGTGACAGAAACTTTGAAGGACTATATCCAGAGGGGGACGCCAAGTGACCTGGCCGGAGGGTTGAGTCACGAAGAGGCAGCTTCAGCTTCTGCAGCAAGAGAGGGGCTGTGGAAAGAGAGACAGAGAGATGGTGTGCAACCACAGGAAGGGTCAGCACCCTTGCAGTGCTAATCTCCAGAACGGCCAGGAGGAGGTGCCATTCCAGCTGTGAGTGGAACAACCTGTGACAGAGATTTAAACCTAAGGATCCCCTGGGATTTTTTTAAAACAAATTTGGGGTTAGGTTTATTTTCAGTCCCCTCTTAACCTGGGTGACATGGGGATTTCCCTTCTCCTGGGATTTGCATCCCCCACCCCCCGCCATGGGCCCTTGATTCAGTTTATTTATCCTCAATTTCTGCAGCCTCTAAAACGATGGATGGATTTTTGTCACAGATTCTGCCTTTACCTCATCTGTAACAACCCATAACAATTGCTCCGAGGCCATCAGGTCAAGCAGTTGTCCATAATCACCTTCAGCCCCCCACCCCCATTGTTTGTTTTCTCATAAAATTGCACATTTTAGGTACCGTGACAGGGTCAGACCGTATGGTTACCAGAAAGATCTAGAAGGCTACTATATCAGCCCCACCATCAGCAAGTCCCTTTTCCCCTGGTAGCTGAGCAGGGGTTACTCCCAGTTAATTAATAAACCTGGAGCCAACCAAGGCCCTGCCCAGGACTTGTTAAAAAGCCTCCCCTCCAGAGAAAGGCTGTGGCTGAATATGTGGAGTGAGGCAAGCTACCAGAGTATGTGTGAGCAGGCAAGACTCTGTCAAGAGCCAGGAGGGTTTAGGAGAAGAAGCAGAATGTTGGCAGGAGAGAACCCTGCAGGTACAAAGACTGCGGGAGGGAAAAACCCTGCCCAAAGAGGACAAGGGACCTTCCCCAGGCCTGGAGGCCTAAGGGAGGAGACCCTACCAGAAGGGGAAGATCAAATGGGACATTTGGTTTGGTCACTACCATGCACAGTGGGGCTGTCAGCGGTCAAGAACCCTCCCTGGCAAGGAGGCAAGGAAGGACCTCTGTCCTAGCAGGGTGTGGACATTAAGTCAAGGGTCACAGGGAAGCAATTCAGGAAAACCAGCAGCTTTCCTGAAGCCACAGTGTAAGGCAGCTGCTTGTAGGATCGCTGGGTTGGAGCCTGGAGTCAAGGGTGGGACCGGCCCCCCCGCAATCCTCCACCAGCTATTTATTGGAGGGGCAAGAGCCCCACCAAAGAGGCAAGGGCCTAAGAGAACCAGAGGCAGGACTGGGAGCCAGCAGAGAACAACCATCTTAGAGGGGCTGCATTACCCTCACCCACCACTAGAGGGTGGAAGAAACACTAAGGGGTGAAGCAATTCCCTGCGCTACCGCTAGAAGAAAGCGATGGACCCACCGAGGTAGAGGAAGAGCTTGGACACAGTACATATGCAATAGGAGTGACATTGTCAAACATCCTGAGGTTTCTGTCCTTCAATCAGTAGGTCTCAGGGTAATCTTAAATCTCTTCAATACGTTTTCTTTACATTTCTTCAACACCTTAGCATCGCCCGTCTCCATATCACTAAAAACTTGTCTGGCTCTCCCAGTTAATCTGGTTAAGAGGATGGGCATTTGTTTATCCTCTGGAATGTTGTGCCTCCCACAGTCTCTCAAAGGTGGACACGAACTCTTCTATACAGTCAGTTTCTTTATAAATTGGGCAGACATTCTTCCGCTCCCTTGTGCTGGGGGCGGGTGATGTACTCACCCGATGGGGAAGTCCCTCTGGCAGCTCCCATTGTCTGATCTGCAGTGTTTGAGCTTCCATCAGCCTCCTGTGCCCCCTCTGCTCAACTTCTTTGTTGGCTTTGACTGCTGCGATTTGTTCCATGCCTCTTTGGCTGGGCTTTCTTCTCAGCTTCTTCACTGGTATTGACTGAAGCCTGGGCTACCTCAATCTCTCCAATCCACAATTTAATCATCAGGTGCTTTCAGGTGCTGCAATCAGGCCAGTTCACCTGTGGTGGTTGCTTCTCTGGTGTCTGTACCAGGAAAGTCCTATGCTTCTAGATCAGACTCCATCTCTTCTCCTTCCTTGGGCACCTGGTCAAAACTTATGAGCAAAGCTCTCATCTGGGGTTTTCCTTTTAAAGGATATTCATTTCTGCAACCATAAATATTTAAGGTCTTTTTTCTCAAGACCATTATATGACTATATATATATATGACATTATATGACCATTATATAGACTATTGTGTCTATTATTTCGTCTTTAAAACTCTCACCAGCAAATTTAAACTTCAACAGTGCTGAGGTTGTGATCTATACACTTAATTGACCTATGATATGTGAACCCTGCCAAGACTACGCCAATGTAACTCCGCGTGCAGTAACTCAGTCGTGTGACTACCAATCTCAGGGCAGACTATTAGGAACCAGGGTACAAAGCCCAAACCGGTGGTGAGTTCTATACATAGATTTCACTGGCCAATTATTAAGTGTGAACTCCTCAGGCACTATAACAGTCTTAATATGCAGCCCCAGACAGTCCCTTTGGGTACTCTGGTCTATCTCGCCACCTAGTTGAGCATATCTTTATGATAGATGGTCCTTACACCAAGAATCACAGCAATATTCAGGTTACTCCTAGTCCAAAAGGACCAGTCGCTTACTCCAGGTTAATTGCACATTAGTTCTCACACCATAGACAATGCTTGTAGCCAATCCTATAGGAAACTATATAAAGATGTATTATATAGGAAAAGAAAAGTAGAGGGTCATTTACAAGATTAAAACAGGTAAACAGATACACAAATGAGTTACAATCTTAAGGTTCAAAAGAAAAGAGAAGCTTCTATAATCAGCAAACTCTACATGTCCTATAGGGCTAACCGAGGCTAAGCAGCTGGGGATCTCTTGTTTATGCCTAGAAACACTTTGCTCCCCCCAGATTGCAATCAGCACAGATATAATGAGTTCCTTCTTATTAGGGGTTTTATTTGCTGCCTGCCATGTGCTCTGAGCTGCAACCTCAGCTGATTGCATGACTTATTTTCACAGGGAGGGTGGCAGAACAACAAAAGCCTTTCATCCTTTTGTTGATGATACAGAGGGAAATGCCAGTAAATGCCATGTCCCAAAATAGACTGCCCGGTATCTGCTGAAGATCAGCCCTTCACACGAGTTAATACCTCTCTCGCTTGTCCAGTGCTTTACATAGTCACAGAGGCTCACAATACAACCTCTCAAATATTTCCATACAGTGTGGGATTCAGAGGTTATAAGTAGGATTAATGCAAGCAGCAACTCGCAAGTGTTCAATAAAGTCTAAACACCCATTGCACTCTTAATTCTAATCCCCTTTAACAACACGAGCAGACAGGTGAGACTGACTGGGACCACCTGTGTACTGGTCAGTGTTCAACTGAGATGTGGGGACCTTGGCATGAGCCGGCACCTAATCTGCCAGCAGCACAGTCACCTCCACATGACTGCCTGCTCAGCAAATATCACATCAGCCTCTAGAAGCTGAAAGCTTCCTTGCAGCTCAGGCGGATGTGTGACAGTCAGGGTATGTCCACGCTAGAGCAGCACCGGCAGCAGCACAGCAGCATCATAGACTAGATGCTTCCTACATTGGTGGAAGTGGTTTTACTGTCAATCCATCTGTGCATCCACTTAGGGCTTGTCCACACTGCGGGCTCCGCAGTGATCGATGCACCGGAATTGATTGAGCGGGTCACGAAGAAGAGAAGGCTGTTCCAGAAAAGAAAGCTCTTCAGTGAAAACACCCTCTACCATGAAAGTCACAGGACTACCATCTAAGGGGGAGATTTTCAAAGGTATCTAAGAGATTTAGAAGCAAGATATCCATAACAACTCAATGGGATTTGTGGTCCTAAATGCTTAAGGTGCTTTGAAAAATTCCACTTCCTAGTGCCTTAGTTTATTTACCATGGTATCTCATGAGTGGAGAGCTGGTCTCTCTTTTAATGGGGTCCCAAATTAGTCCATGCTTTGAGGCAAAAGCAATACTTTGAACTGCACCTGAGAACCAAATGGAAGCTAGTGCAGACTGCAAGCGCATTGCTCCCTGCAAGTTGCACTAACAAGCAGCAAGGCTGCCATGGCGTGATATTCCCCTGGGTACAATCTGGACAAGTGAACAGCTGTGTCCTCTTAATTCTCTAGCTTGGGGTGTCTTTTTACATTGCTGTGCTGCCAGAACATCCACACCTGGCCTGCTCACACAGCCTTCAGCATGCAAATCCACGCCCAGCTACATACATGCACACGCTGACCAGTCACTCAGGAATTACTTGTATTGTCCAGCACACAACTGAGCAGTGCAAGCTCATAAAAAGTCCTTCATTTCATCAAAGGAAAATGATATATGTACCAGCTTTGCTTGTCCCAAGTGGAGCTTCCTGCACACTTTACTTCAAATACACTGATTAAGGTAAAACAATGAGTTTATTAGTTACAGAAAGATAGATTTTACGTGATTACAAGGGATAATTCATAAAAGTCAAGACTGGTTACAAAAGAAATAAAACAGTAATATGCAAGCTAATACCTAATTTAACAAGCTAAATGAACTTAAAAGCAAAGGTTTTGTCTCACCATACACTATTGTGAATTTCACAGTCTGGGTCTCCTAGCAAACTGGGACCCTCCCTCTTAGTTCAGTTCTTTGAGAGTTGTTGATGTCATGAGCAGATAGATGGGAAGAGAAGAGGTGAAATGGAGGCCACTGTCTTGGTCTTTCTTATACCTCCTTCCCTTCTTTGAGGATTACCCCCAATTGGGGTGCAGGTGACAAGTAGTCTTTTGCTGATGTGAGGATTGAACCTTATCTGTGATTAAATGTAAATTTCTTTTTTACACCTTCCCATTGCTGAAGAATGGCTGCTAAAGCTGGTGTTCATTCTTCAACATCTGACTGGGGTGTTCGAGTGTCTTTGTTTCTGAAAAACTGGTTTGGACCTGCTTTTCTAACTCTGGAACTTGTTACAGCAATGTAATACAGTAGAAACTTAACTTTACATACAGTGTTGACACACATATTTTACCAGGACAATAATGTTCAGCAGATTATGAGTTTTCAAATGATAGCTCACAAGGCAGACTTTGTGCAAAAATTTTTCATAGTCTTGTAAAAGTGGTGACCATAATGGTATAGACCATCTCACATGGTCTGCACAAACTGAAGGTTCTGGAAGGTGTATCCCTGTGCAAAGCACATTACAGGAATCCAATTGCAAGGTAATAAAGGTGTGGATAATTCCAGTGGTGTCCACTTCCAAAAGAAAGAGTCACAAGCTTCTAGTTAAGTGTGGCTGGGGAAAGGCATTCAGGGCTGTTAGTGCAACCAAGCCTCTGACTCCCAGGGTGTAAACATACGTTATTAACATGGTCAAACTCCCCTCTCAGGGTAGCTGGATTAACTTTGTTTCAGTTGCTTCCCCCAGCCTACAGCCATTACTGCTCTCTTAGTCAGCTGAGTCTGCTAGCAATCATCCTAGACTCAGCCCCTGGTAGACACCGTGTAGGCTGGACAACTGCATTGGTTGCAAACTCCAATAACAGCCTCGGCACCTCGTCATTGACCACCAGTGACAAGGAGCAGGGATCTCACTGGTGCTTGCAGCTTCTCAAACACCTCAGCGAGTGATGCCAGCTAAAATGCAAGCAGAGAAGACTCCCATGTGATAAGACAGGATGCCCTGAAGGTGCTCATACACTTGCTGAGGTTTAATCCTATTGCAGAATAGGCACCAGGACAATCCCTAGCTGTGGTTGACACCTGATTGAGGAGCTCTGATGATCCCCCTGATTCTTCTGAGGCTCAAAATGATACAGAAGCAGATGTGGAGGCTATTTTGGGCATCCTGCCAGCCTCAATACAACAATCAGCCCTTACCAGGTGAGACATGAATGCTAATATCCAACGTGGTCATACGTGGTTGGCTTAATTATCCTGGGTCTCAGTTCCAGCTTGTGACTTCGATGCAGTGAGAGAGGAGCTCTCCAAAGCGGAAGGTCTATAGGCATCATACGGCAGTCCCACCGGCTTTGCAGGATAACATATTGGAAAGATCTGAGGGACTCTAGGACCTCCCAAATTGCCAGAAGGCTGAATAAGAACATAAGAGTTGACATACTGAATCAGAGCATGGTCCATCTTGTGTTCTTTCTCCAACAGTGGCCTGTACTAAAGCCTCAGGTGGAGTGTACAGAACTGGGCAGTTATGCAGAGATCCACCCCTGGCTTCTATTCCTGGCTTCTGAGCATAGGGTTGTGGCCCTGACCATCTTGGCTCATAGCCATTGATGGACCTATCCTCCATTAATGTATCCTGTTCTTTTTTTAACCCAGTTATACTTTTGGCCATCACAACATCCCATAGCAATGGGTTTCACAGGTTAGTTGTGTCCATGTGGAGGGCCCATCACAGGGCAGGATTTTTAGTAGGAGATGGAACTATGCAAGTCTTGCGGAATGATCAGAAAGACATAACTCAGCAACCCTGTCACTCTCACAGCATTACTCGGTAGGTATTGTGGGAATGTGTAATTTGCGAGTCGTGTGTTCATGGAAGCGTGCAAGTACTATAACTGATTAAAAATATTATATTTGGATGCCTTAAAAAAACTAAATAATTGATCACAGCAACATATGCAATTAGTAGCAGTAATAGTAAATGTATTCTGATAGTACTCAAAGGACGCAAATGCGATCACAGACTCATTGTGCTGGGTGCTATACAACCAGACCAAAGACAGTCTGTGGCCCAGAGGTCTTACGATCTACAAGACACTATCATTAAAAACCACCTAATGGCGTATAACCTTAAGAACCAGATCCTGGTATCCATACTCGCCTTGAGTAGGATGTTGCTTCACAAATGTTTCCATTGGCTTCAGTATGAACCTATGTGGAGTAAAGTGCTACTCAAGGTGAATAAAGGGTTTGCAATCTGCTCCTAAATCAGGGAATTGTACAAACATACTCTGTCTATGGTTAGGTTTTCAGATCATGCAGCATTCCCAAAATTTATAACTAGGCTCTTTTGTGAGAAAAGCTTTTGAGGTTGACCTACTGCTTCAAAGTGAAGAAAAAGAAAGAAAGAAAGACTTCCTCTATCTCTAATGGCCTGATGTTACAAGATGCTGAGCATCTCCTCTGATGGACTAAGAATCTATTGGGCACTGGTGAGTTAGTGTTGCTCAGCATTTTGCAAGAAGCATCTCTTCACAGGAATAGGTCCTTAATGAGAAGATAGGAAAAGGCATTTGTTTGAATAGTAAAATTGTTTTTGACAAAAAGGATGAAATTCGATGGGGAAAAGATCATTTCAGAGCATGGCTCTCATATTTGGGTTGATTTCTCTGTATGTGTGCACACACGTGTACATGTAAATATCTTATCCAGGACTAGTTAAATAGATTTTATAGAGAACATCTGCTGATCCCTAAAATCCTTAGTCCCATCTACCAGCTGGGGGCATGATGAGACAATAGAAAACTCTCACAGATCAGCACAGACTCTCAGTACAGCAAAAGTACTGTGTTGCTCTGAGAGAGCTTTTGCTTCCACAGCAGACTTTAAAACATTATTACCCAGGGCATCTCCTAAGAGGCTACCATTTTTAAACAATAAAAACAAAGGGGATTTTTTAAAATGTTCCATTTAGTTAAATTCAGAACCTTATACGGATCACGACATGGAATATGACTATGCAGTTCTCAGCTACATAGGTAGAAAAATGTTATCTTTATTTCAATGTTTGACTTCAAAAATTGTCTTTTACAGCCAGAAATGTTGGGCAACAGCCACTCTGGGACAGATCTCAGTGAGTGTAAATTGCTGTCACTCCACTGACTTCGATGGAATGATGCTGATTTGCCCTGTATTGATTTTGTTTCACAATGCCACTGCATTATTAGCTTTTTAGGCTGCTCAGGAAATAAACAGCAATTAGTAAGGATGTTTATTAAAAATACTTGTAAATTATGTGGTCCTCTCTGAAATGGGACATTTTAATTTTTCAGGGTCACAGCCTCACCGGGCGTCAGTTGGTCTATTTCCATTGAAATGTCTCCATTTGCTGGAAAGATATAAAAGCAGCACTGCCAAATTAAACTTTTTTTCCAGGTTGGTGATTAGAAAACAAATGTGTGAAAGAACAGAGCAAGTTAAATTGCCATTGCATTCTGAAGTGAGCAAAGAGAAATGAAATGCATTAAGTACTCAGCCACCTGCTTCCGTAGCATAGACACTTCACCCCTCAAATACGATCTTAAAATCAACCAAAGAGCCGATCTGAGATTTACCCGGTACCATCATTGAAAATAGCACCTTTAAAGTGCACTGCAATGCTTTAAATAGCTCCGTGTAAGGAATTGTTTAAGAGCAAATTCAGGTCCTGATTCAGCAAGGTGCTGAAGCACACGTCTAGGTTGGAGTAATCGCATTGCCTTCAGTGCAACGTGATTAATGCTAGGGATATGGTTACGTAAGTATCTGGCTGAGTTGGGGCCTTAGTAGGTACACTCACACAGCATTCTGGAGCTTGTGGGAGTGAGCGCCCCACCCGGCCTAGGTCAACAAACTCGGGCTAGCGGGGCTCTCATTAGCATGCTATAAATAGCTGTATGGCCAGTGCACTGAAGTGGGAGCTCGGGCCATGAAGCCAACCCCACTTCTCTAGGCTTCAGAGCCCATGTTCCCAGATGGCCAGACTGGTTTTCCCACAATTCACTGGGAAGAATGCTAGCGTGGCTGAGCTTTGCTGCACAAGGACCTATAGGACCCTCCCCTGCCCTAATGACACACACGGGGGAGTGTGGCACCAGCAAGGACCCAGGAACTCGTGCGTGGCTGTGCGATGGGCTGCTCACCCTGGTTTTGGCTAACCTCGATGCCATTCGCAATGGCAGTGAAGACACCCCCTAACAGATCAGTGCTGCGAGGTGCCAATTGCTCGCAGAGCCCAATGACTGCAGTGGGATTACTTTCTCATTGAACTTTCATGACCCAAAACCGATCAGTGGCCCTTATAGCAACCGATGTGTAGGTCTCACAAAGACAGGGCATACACGTGATGCCCTCTGGGTATCTCGTCAGACCCTTGGAGAATTTCCAACCCCTTTCTCCTTTATTTGCACAGACAGGCTGAAGAAGCCCAAGTCTCCATCTTGAGCCGGCCTGCGGTCTTTACTGAGGAAAGCAATCCTGGCTTGAGTGAGTAATCCCTTTGATCACGCACAGGGACAACCTGCAGGATTAGACCCCTCATTGGCAGTCCCTCCTCCCACAGGCCATAGGCTGTTAAGATGTTGCTGTCAGACATTGCAACAGCCAATTGCTGGGCACGGCCTGGGTCAGACGACCCCCAGGGACCCGTCTTTCACTCACCCCACCAAAGCTGCAGCACTATTTGGCTGGGAACCCTCCTGCTGCCTTTCAGTGTCACAGACTCCCTAGGTTTCTGGCCTGCTCTTGATCCGGTTCCAGTTCCAGCCCTGCTTCCACCTCACCCATGCCCTGCTCTGACTTTTGCCCTGCCCCTGCCTCCGGACCATCAAACTGGTTCCAGTCCGGCGGCAGCCTTCAGCCTGCATCCAGACCCCCCCCTCTGACCCTGGTTCAGAATCAGTCTCTCCTTGGACCCCCCGTTTCAAGCGCTGCCCTCAGCCCGTCTCTATGTCTGGCTTTGACTGCTGCTCCAACCACTAGGCAGGACTGCCTAGAACTTAGCGCGTGGCCACAATGGCCAGCTGCAGCTTAGGCAGGGCTAAGAAGGGAAGTGAGTGGGGACTCCTGTACTCCCCTCTGTGTCCGAGAAAGAGCAGTGACAATCTAGCTATTCTGAGAAGTGACTCTGAAAATGTCATTGTGGAAATCCACCTTTCTCGTGTCTGCAAGCTTTTTCCTAACTGCCAGCCCTGCGGTGTCAGCCTGGAGTCTGTCACTCGAGATGAATCCTTTCTGGCTCCTGTTTCTTCCCCACTCATAAAGATACTGCAGACCAAATCACGTCTCCTCTGACTCATGGGCAGCCCCTTCATACTCAAATGACGTCTTCAGCTATATCTGCGCAACGCCGTTCGCTTTCAGTGGGGATGCCGGGGGTAAGTCGGGTTGCATTTCGAAGACAACAGAGCTGGTCAGCTGTCATGGCAGGAATAATCTAGTCATAGAGTCACAGTGTTTAAGGCCAGAAGGGACCAATGCATCATCTAATCTGTCCTCCTGCATGTCACAGGCCACTACCACCTAGTACCGGCACACTAAACCCAGCAACTGAAATTAGACCAAATTATTACAGCCCACAGGAGACTAGACTATTATGTGCCACAGGCAGAGAAGAGGAGGGAACCACAGTGTCACCAGTGCCCAAAGCCCCAGCCACGGCAGGGAAATGAGTAAATGAGATACTCCAGGTAATCCTGGCAAGCTACCCAGACCCCCATGCTGCAGAGGAAGATGAAACTCCCCCCCCTCCCCCCACGGTCACAGCCTCTCTGACCTGGCGAAAATTTCCTTCCTACCATGGACAGCATCATTATTTCTGGAGACGAGCCGGAAAGAACCCAGCTTGACTTGTGGGGCCCTAGTGGGATTTGCAGGGCTGTTAGTCAGAAAAAGCTCCCTTTTGACTTGCTATATTTGTACAGTTGCTGGGAGAGCCAATCAATAATGCGTTCCACAATGCTGTTTTTAGAATCACTTTTACTCAGTTTCAGCCGTTTTCCCTCCCTTGACAAAACCTAGAAGTTAAGAAGAAAATGTCAACACCCTGAGGTGTGGGATGTGGAGATCTCTGGAGCAGCAGACCTCCCACTATAGCAGATCCAAAACTGTCCTATGGAGAGCAGAGGATCTAATGTGACATCCTTCTCTCCCCATCCCAAGGTACATGTTGAATGCACCCCAGCACATTTAGCATGTATTTTTGCCTCCCTGGGCATGCTTTGGATTTGGCTCACCTGGGTCATTTTGCAGTGTTAATATGTTTGCCCCTTTAAAAATCTTGCACAACGCCTCAAGGCATGGTCTCAGAAACTAAGCCACTCTAGGGCTGGTCATTACTTGGGTGGGAGACCTGGTGTTGGCAATTCAGGTGTGCATGTGTCAGTGCTGAATCAGTGGCCCAGCGTGGTGTGGGAAGGTACTGTGCGGTCTTTCAGATGAAGTGTAGAACTGGAGTCCTGGCTGTTTGTGCTAATTAAAACTCACATGACAACCTGAGAAGGCAACGCTGTTAGCTTCCTCAGCCTTCACATTTTGTCCCAAATCCAGTTTGGGTGATTGCTCTCTGGCTAACAGCGATACCTGAAATGTGCTGAACTCCTCGCCTGAACTATTGGGTAGTGTTACTATGCACTGTTAAACAGCTGCCATGTTCCACCCTAGAAGTAGCTACATTGAAGGAGGCCCAAGCTCCACTTCTGTCTACGCATCAATCAGTCTGACTCAGAACCCAGGTGGCCAGGACCCTGCTTGTGGGATGGGTCAGGGCAGGAGTCTCGGGTCCCAAGCCCCTGTCATTTTGAAGTGTAGATGCAGCTCAAGCCAGAGACCCTAGTTAGAAAGTCTGCACCGTGCAGTATGGACGTACTAGCATGGCTGTGGGACCCAGCAGTTCACAATGCAGAGTGGGTGCTCACGAACAGGCTTGGAAACACCTGTCCACAAGCCCAGGTCCTACAGACTTGGGTTTACAATCAGTGTAGACGTACCCTTAGTAACTTAACCAAAGTCACTCAGGAAGTTTTTGATAGAGCAGGTGATTGAATGTGGGATCTCCCAAGTTCCAACCTACAGCCCTAAACACTAGGACTCAAGGCGCAGATGGAATGACTATATAGGTGATTTTCTGTTGAGACCAGTAGATCCTGTCATTCTTTCTTGCTCTCAAACTACTAGGTTAACAAAACATGCACCTGTGATGGCATGTGAGTCATCCTTAGATGACCACTCTGTGCACTTTGGGAGAGTCCCCACATGGGGCAAATTGATGAGGTAATACTTTAAGCACTAAGAAATTAACTAATTAGCTGGGTGATTGAGCTTATCAGCTGTAAACAGTTAAAAGAGAGGCAAGATGACACTGTAGTTAGGAAAAAGAATGTGTGTGTCTTAGAGAAGTGAACTTTCCCCAGTGCCTTTGACATAGGTAAAGACTGGGGAAAAGTCTTATGCTGGGGGGAGGGATGTTTATAAAGCACATTGTAAATAAAACACTTGGTGCTGAACTTGCTGCTGTTGGGTGTGAAGCTTGTTTGCAGTAAGCGTGCAGGATGAGGAATCCGTGCCCTGTGACAGTCCAATACAGTCTGCGAGTGTTGCCTCAAAGGGTCTCCTTCAGTCCTGATTGGACAAAGGGGTCATGAAGACAGGGAGTGGTGCCCAAAACAGCTCTTGCGTGTAGATATAGAGGCAGCTGTCCTCTGCATGGATTCTCCTCTTCTGTAATTGGTGGTGAGAAAATGCCTGAGGTAGAACTTCCTTCTAAGTGGCCTTGGGGAACAGTTTGCCCTGTTCGATTGCAGAATGGTCAGAGACCACAGTCTCCTAATCCAACAGATGTCCTGAAATTTGCATGGACCTTGAGGCACTTGTGAAAGCTATTGCAGTCAACCCTGCCCCCTCGGCAGCGTGGCTGTGCTTCTGCTATCTGCCTCCATCGGCCAGTAGACAGCCATGGCCACAGCAAGGACCTGGTTTGGAGCAAAGTAGATTGGCTGGAATGGAGCTGTTCCCTGGCTCCATCCCTTATGCCTCTGGTCCTGCCCTCAGATACCTATAGAGCTCAGGCAGAAGGCCTGCGTGATTTCACGAAGGGTGGCAGAGACATGGTGCGGAGCCAGCTGTCTCCTCTTTCTGCCCTTCCATCAATTCTGGTTCTTGTCTGCTCACAAGGGACCAAACGTGGGTCCCACTGCAGACAACAGCAGAACTCCCACTGACTTTGGTGGGGCCAGATTGGGCCCAATAAGAGCGATGGGCAGGAAATGACGTGGAGCTTTGATGGCATTGTGGGAGCATGCAGAGTAAAAGCTGCCTCCTAACGTGAGAGCTGATTTGTACTTGGACGTTGTTTGTTTGGGTCCTGCAGAGTATTCAAACCTGCTCACGGACAGGGCCAAATTCAACACACGTGTGAGTAGGTACGACGGCATTCAGCAGACTTGCAGCCAAGGTGAATATACTCCATAGTTACAAGACAAAGTCAGAGAAAACCCAGATAAAAAGGTGGCCCTCGTAAGTAAATCAAAACTCCCGCCCACCCAGTAGATGATCTGTCATGTTCTTCATTCACAGCGTGAACTGGGCACTTGCTTCAACAGGTTCAGTGCCCTCAAATCTCACTGAAGCCAATGAAAGTTGACAGCACTGAGATCCTGATTTTCAGAGGTGCTGATCATCCACAGCTTCCCTGATGGCTGTAGGCTCAGCAGTTTTGAAACTCAGGCCTTAAGCACCTTGCAGAACCCACCTTGTTTCCATTGCTATTTTTTCATGCAGAACAGCAGTGCAGTATGTAAAATACTTAAGACAGTCACAAAACGCTTGTAATCGTGTCATCAAAGGTAAAGATTAAATATACCCACGTAAATTTAAAATGTGCTTAATTTCTCACCATGCTTTTTTTTTTTTTTTTTGAGACACTTTCTTTTGTGGGGGATTTTTTTTTGGGGTGGTGGGGAGAAGTAGTTCAGTCTGCTTATAAAAGTATGTAGCAGATTGCATTATGCTGTTAATTTCCCTTGTTTGCTACAATGACTTATTTTGTGTCTCATACATTAGCTACCCAATTTTTGTAAACTGATTTTAAATATGTTACTACGCAAGCTCTTTTTCCAGCTAGTGCAGCTCTCGATTATGAATGAGTGTGGTGATACACCCAGGAGTATTTATTATTTATATAAAATATATAAGCAGGAAGAATCTTCATAAATCACAAAATGCTATTCTCCTAGGGGGTTCATGACAGCCATATCTTCTTTATGGAAAACCAGAATACATTAAATAACGTAGGAAAGAGACATTTCAAAAATTACACGATTGCTGTATTTGTTCAATTCATTTGGTACATAGCATTTAAAGTCTAAAATCTGTCTTGCACAAATAAATCTTAAAATGAAGGTTTAAGAAAAAATGTACAGGGAAAACTACTATATCTGCCTCTAGTAATAGTGTGTTTTATGACCTAAAGAATGTAGTAATAAACAAAGCAAGCTTTAAATGCTTAGGATTTAATCTTGGAGGGGGACTTTCTGAAAGCTATTTTAAATAAATTTTCTTTGACTAATCTAGAGCCTGTTTTGCCACTGTATATAGGGCACCACACTATGAAATGATTTGCAAATGTCTGTTATACAGCACAGGAAACTAACAGGCAATCTATTCAAACCAAAAAAAGAATTCCCAAAGTACATTGTTATACCAAAACAGTACATCATTATATCTCTTACAAATTGTTTTTACTTTGGTTGCACTGCCTTAGGGTTTGCTATGCCATTTAATTAAATAAATTTACCTTTTAAAGGAAAAATCCATTGCAAGCGATTCTGACTTGGGTGTACTGCAACCTTTTTTTGAGGTTACTAGTGCTTTTAACCACTGTCTAAAGTGCATACAGTGTTAATTAGCATATTTAGTATTAAGTAGATTTACCATGCAGTAATCATTCTCTAATTCAGTAAGAACTATCTCTGGTGAATAGTGGACATTAATGACAGTTGCAAGAGCTTAGATATTACATAATCACTAATTACATTCTGCACAATTAGTGGAGACTCCTCCATGTGATTCGTTAATGGCTGATTCCTGTCATCAGCCTGTTCTGGCTGTAAAGAAATATAAACAGTCTGCATAATTTTCTGATTGTATTAGCATAGAGAAGGACATTATTAATGAATTTTGGGGACCATGAAGAGGTTTGATGTATGTGATGGACCAAAGCAAAAGAAAATGCTATCCTTGTATAGACTTTACCTTGATATATACATATACTTCATTATAAACTTCAAAGCTGCAGGTTTTCGGATGGTACCGTTTTTTCCTGATGCAGATATTGCATGAAGTTTTATTCTCTCTACACCATTCAGATGGTAGGAAAAAATAATCATACAACTATAGAATGGGCATTAGAGAAATACCATGAAAGAGGGAACATTTTCAAGGTGTGCTGCTGAAAATTTGATTTAAGAGAAATGTACTGTAAGTGTGTAAGTGGCTGCAGATTTTAAGGGTTGAAATGTATGCTGATTTAAGAAAATCTAATGATGCAACATGAATCCTTCTGTCATTTAAATTTAATCTGTTAGCTACCAGAAGATTTTTGCCAGTTTATTTTTTCATAGCACAGGACTGCATTGCCATTATAAAAAATATTTTACATTGTAATAGACTCTTTCATCCAGAAAGATCACAGAGTATGTAACGGACTGTGATCCAAATTCAATTCTCAGTCACACTGGTGCAACCCTCTTGAAGACAATGGGAATGCACCAAGATAGCTGAAAGGAGAATATAGCCCTGCGTTCGTATAGGGATCATTACACTCATCCCTGAAATACAATCATCTCAGTTGTGGGCTGGCAGCTATTCTGCACCAGCTTCACTACACAAGAGTTCTCCTAGAAACAGGGAAGAATCACGTATCCTATTGAAACTGCAGGGCAAGGGTGGCAGAAACCGATATATTCCACAGAATATTGCAGGGTCTGATCCTGCCATTTCTTACCCATGTAAGTAATTCTTTCTCATCTGAGCAGCCCCGTTAACATTCATGTGTATTTATTCATGCATAAATAATGGTTATTCAGGTAAGTAAAGCTTGCGAGATGGGACCTTCCTTTACATATAATTTACATTACTACTTTTTATGTATTTGATTATATTATTTATTGTACCTAGATGCCTTAGCTAGCAATCAGGGGGCCACTGTGCTGTGCATTATGCACATGTCATGAAAAGACAGCCCCAGCCCCAAAGAGCTATTTAATTTCTTGCTGTTCGCAAAATAAATGTAGTCTATCAGTAAATATGTCATTATAAAGTACGTTCTAGTATCACAAAACATACACAGCAAAATTTACATGGAAGTCTTTTTACATCTGTTTTTCTTGAGTCAGTCTTTGGGAAAATAAAACGATATAAACAATGTCCCAGAAGAATCTTGGTGTAATAGATTATTTTGGGATTTCGCTATACATTACTTTTGCTCCTTTTTGTTCCCCACACATAAATGTAAACTGTTAGGTTGTTTGGTTTTTTTTAATGCCTAATCACTGTGATTAAAAGAGAGCCTTTTGTTTGGAAATGCCCATATTTAATGTCTGGCCAGTCTTATGAATTAAACCTTCATTATTTATGGCTTGTTTGTTTGTTTTTCCTTTCTTGTCAGTGAAATGTGACACAGATTCAGCCAAAAGGGAAGAACATCATTTTCGTTTATAGATTTCATTGAGAGCCCGTAGTCAGTAAATACCTAGAGCCCAGTTCTCTTCTCAGATACATGGTGGAATAATTTCACTGAGGTACATGGAGTTCCTCTGGACTTACACGAGTCTTAATGAGATTAGAATCAAGCCCCTTTACCTTCCAAATAATACCATTTTTTTAAAACCAAGAACAAGTGTGTTTTACAGGGCAATGCTGCAGCAAAAGCAATTTAACAAAAGGCAGGGTAGCTGGTAATCACAATGGAGAGCTCTCCTTTATCAGGGAGTATATTATAGTGAGAGTGGACTAAATCCAGTGAATATTGTATATTGCTTTAGTCACTTTAACAATAACTTCTATTTGTATAGATCCTTTAATTCAGAAAGGTATCAAAATTTTTATACGAACATACCCACCACTAAAATGCTGCTGCCTCTGGGGAGGAAGATGGCAGCCGTTTAACCACACGTAACATTACACAAGAGTTTAGGACAGAAGGTAAAGAATGCCACATCTAATTGAAACTGCTAGGGGAACTGAAAGAGGAAGGAGAGAGTTGCCCAAGATGGACATTGGTCAGGACACTGGCTTTAACAAAAAGTAAGTGCCATGGGAACTTCAATGACCGCTAATGTCCAGGGTGTTGGTTTTACATCACCAGCTATACGTGTGCTCTGTGGAACCATCTAATGGGCAATGGCTCCATACTGACTCAAAGGATGGCGTGCCATATACTGATTTTATTTCCTGTAACATCCCTCTGTTGTCCAGTAGAGGTCTGTCCATAAATTATGTAACACAATATTTTGGGGATTTTTTGTGACTCTGAAACAAATACACAACATGAAGAACTCACCCCCTAATGCCTTATGTCATTTAAGGAAAGCCCCAGGCTCCACCTCACGTACTGACTGGACCTGATCCTGTTTGATTGTGTGAGCTTTAATGGGATGATGGCAGAAGGTGATGTTACTGTTGTGATGTCCTATCCACCCTCTGAGGGCTGGTCTATACTGGTCTACATAACGTAGCTTGCGTGTCTCCTGTTGATGTACTCACATTGACGTACTACAGCTTCTTCACGGCGCTGTGTCGATGGGAGACACCATCCCATCAATGCAGCCTTAATCCTTTTGGGGAGGTGGATTAATGGAGTCGACCGGAGAGCCAGTGACTGAGGGAGCAAGAGGGGGGCTTCTAGCTAGCTGCAGGGACTGAGTAAGGGTGAAGAAGGTGCTGGGGCCTGGGGAAGTGGCCCAGGGAAATGTACTGGACAGTTGGAAGGGATGCAGCTCAAGGCTGCCAACTACAGGGTCCTTGAGTCAGGTCCCGGAACAGTGCATAGGCCCAGGTCTCCCCCATTTACAACTGAGGGCCGTGGCTGGATGAATGGACTGTGAGCAACTGACCCCGGAAGGAGGAAACCTATGGGGATATGGCAGGAGGGCCAAATCATGAAGGGGATGAGGCGGTTCCTGAAGACACTGCCGGTGGAGGCAGAGACAGAGTGACACGGTGCATACCACAGACAGAATGGTGTTTGTCCTTGAGCTAATCCCAGAGTAACTGGGAAAATGCACCAGTCCAGTGGTGAGTGGTGAGTTTTGCGGCCTGTGACATGAATAAATTATATGTTCTAATGGGCTTCTGACCCCGTTCCAAGAGAAGTCATCTGGTGGTGTATGAGAATGAAACTGATCCCTGAAGACTATTAGAGAGACAAGGGGGATGAGGTAATATCTTTTATTGGCCCAGCTTCTGTTGGTGAGAGAGACAAGCTTTTGAGCTTACAGAGAGTTCTTCAGGCCTGGGACTGAAGCGTCTACAACTACACTGCGTACCTGAAGACTACATCACACTCATCCAGGACATGTCTGAGGGTACCATAGTTAGAAGGCCATGTGGAGAAACTAAACACTTTCTAGTGAGAGGTGGAGTATATTAAGCCTTGGCACTAAGCCCCTTTTAATTCACACTGGTGCTCAATGAGCTTACAAAAAACATCCAGAGAGCATCAGTCGGGTGCATGCTTTCTGCAGATGAGGACAAAGTGGGATGAAAATTTACAGAGATCGAGGTGTGTACTTGAAAGAAATGGCATGAAAATCAGCAGAAATAAGAGTACATGGTCAGTAGATTCAATGATATTTTGTAGGAAGACGGTGAGACTGTAAGTCGGGGAGTCCAGCCACTGCCAAAGATACTGAAGTTCTGGTACTTAGGTTTGATTGTACAGGGCAATGGTGAAGTCAGCAATGAATTTATCAGCAGAACAGGAAAGGCCTGGGCTACATCGAGGGAAGTGGGTGAAGTGGCCTGCTATAGGAGAATGTCTGTGACGCTGAAAAGTAAGATCTACAGGACGGTAATTAGCCTGCACTTCTGTGTAGCTACCAATGCTGGTCACTGAGGAAGAGACAGGAGCAGGTTCTGAATATTGCAGAAATGCAGATGTTGAGATGGATGCCTGGAGTTACAAGGAGGAGCCAGCCTCAGAACGAATGAATTCGAGGCAGTGTGAAGGTGGTACCAATTCTGGGAAAGCTGAGGGAATCCAGGCTTAGGTGGCTGGGGCACGTGAACAAAATTCAGAAGAATTCATGGGAAGTAGGGGTGTTAAAGTTAGATACGGAGGGTAAGAGGCGGCTTGAAAGACTCCAAAACTAGAGGTTTTGGATGGAAGTCATACAAAAGGACTGACTAGCATCCGGGTCTGAGGATCTGCTTCAAGACAGACTGGAATGGAGAAGGACTCAAACAGCTGACCTCAGATAGACAGAACGAAGGCTAGCACAAGAAGAAATGTGCTGTAATGCTAACAAGATGTTAATAAATAACTAATGGCTACATAAAAGATCTCAAAATATATTTTTTAAATAACTTAACTGCGTTAAGTTTATGCACTCTCTTTCTCTATGCCTAAAGGAGCAAATAATTAGAATTTGTTTCACAAGATGCAATAAAATTCGAAACCAGCTTATAAAAATGGTTGTGTATGTTTTGTAGCAGCCGAAATAGAATAACATTCTGTCTCAATTCCGAATGTATGGTACTTCAGGGGTCACAAACAGGGAGTCTATTTATGGCCTGTGGGCCAGATCCTCAACAGTTGTAAATCAGTGTAGCTTTGCTGAACACAAGCCAGAGGATCTGGCCTGACAAGCATGCATGCATCCATCTAACTAATCTCCATAAATATTTATATATGCATTTCAAATATATTGGAGGGGAAGAATTAAAGGGCACAAATAGAGCACAATGTAACAGGTGGTGCTGGTTTGCTTTACAGGCCTGTTTAAAAAACACGCTTTCATTGCGTCTGCTATACACATGTTTTTCACTGTTGTGCCCTGGCTAATAATGAAAACTGTTTTCTCTTTCTTCTTCTGAATGGTTTTGAGAGATTTTGACTCGACCAAAAAACAACACTATCTTCTTGGGCGTGGATTAAAATGTAGATCGGGGTACGGAAGCAAATTTCCATAAGTGCTGCTTGTGAAAGCAGAAGCTATTCCTTACATTATCACCAGAACATTTAAATCTTAATGACTGGCATTGTTGCCTAAAAGACGGTGTTTTTCCTGCTGAGAAACTGCATTAGATTCAAGAAACAGAGCTCATTTCCATTCACTCAGCAGTCTCTCTAGAAATGACATGCAGTGCTTGAAACTGTTTATTTCCAAATTCAGGCCTCCTCCGCATCAGTCATCAGCTTCAATTACCATTTTTCCGGAGCCAAGCCATCAGGCAGTCTGACACCAGGGTCCAACCTAATTCCCACCTTCTCCAAAGTCAAGAGCATAATGTGCAGATGAAAAGGTGGAAAATAGCCTGGACTTCATTAGCATGCAGAGCCTGGCTGTTCATTTGCTTGCTGCGAATGAAAGTTCTGACACACGGCGCTTTCTGCAATATGAGAAAAGTCCTCTTCAGAGTATACGATGTCCTTACTAGCAAGGAAAGGTCATCAAAAAGGCAGACGCTGACCTTGCTCCCTGCTCTTCATGACTAGTTTATTGATTCCAGGAACACCTCATTACATGCTGGATCAACATATTATTGCCATGTTCAGTGACTGAATTGTTTACAAGTGTCTTTATCGCGAGCAAAAGCCTTCCAGATGATGCATGACTACACTCATTTGGATGTGACCTGCCAATTATATGTTATCCGATACGTGGCTGTGTCTTGATCCCTGACCAGGTCCGCGGCCCCGCATCAGCACAGTCCCATTTGCTACTTCTTTCTAACCGCTCTTTGGGAAAGTATCCATTAGCCTGTCAGTGGGTACATTTTTTTTTTACCGCCGCTACAGGAAATCTGAGCGTTATTGCTCTGTCATTTGCTATGCATGAGGTTCATAATCAGTTGAGTGAAGAATTATTTTTTTTTATGGCAGTGCATGATAACCTACACAATTTGCAGTCAGTATGCATGGTGAGAGAGTAATGTGACTTGATACAGAGCTGCACACAGGCCCTACGAGAGAGACCTGTCATATTTTATTCAGTCACAGCCACTGCAAGACCAGGGATTTATTCACAGGGGAGAAGCTAGAGAGTGTTTACCCCTTCCTCCAACCTCCCTGTTCCCTGCCTCTAAAGGTTCAATAACTTACCCCTTCTACATACCAATGCATTTTCCCCTTCTACATATTTTTCTCTGGTTTGCATTATCATATGTTAAATAGATTACAATATATTATTTACCTTGGTCTGCGGCTCTGAGGCTTGTGTGTGGGTTACATGTGCACGCATGCGTCGAGGAATTTCACAAATAAATCAGTGTGCATGATGATTATTTTAATCTCTCCTTACAGGCACTCCTATAGCTTAATAAAAGAGAGAGTGGAATAGCAACTTGATTCAAAAGTCAGTAAAAAGAGAGATTGTTTCGCAATGCACCCCAGAGAAGACTTTGGCACACACGCAGACCTCAGTTTATTTGTTTTCCATTACCTTTCATGACGATGATCAGCAATATTTGATCGCACTATTGACCAGTCTGCAAATGGCATTTGTTACCAGCAATGTTGCTCACGGAGCTTTTAATTGCCTTGTTACGCTGTTTGTGCAAACTCTTTGCATTCAGTTTTATACAAAAGAGGCGCTCTTGCTATTTGCATTTCTCTGTGTGATCCCTGATTAAGCACTACAAAAGTGAGCTCTACTACACTGAGTTTTAGTTGGATAAGAGGCAAAGGAAAACTTCCTTTTGGATGCTATTTAAGGGATTAGTACTCATGCCATTGGAGTGTGTGTATGAATCTGTTATTTATTATTATAAATACATGCTAGTGGAAATCTTAGCAGCTTTCTTATTTCACTGTCCATCTTTGGGGCGTCTACTATCTCCAAATCCACACCTGGAGGACATTCTAAGAGAGAGGGGCTTTGAGCAAAGATGTAGGTATTTAAGTTGTTTGCATGCTATCATTCTAAAGAGATGACTTTGGAACTAATATAGGCCTCAATTCAGGAAAGTGCTTAGTCATGTGCTTAAGTCTGTCTTTGTTCAGGATACTTTCCTGAATCATGTCCATGAGGAGCATAATTTGATTTTTACCAGGTACAAAATGAATGTGAACTTGTGCAGGTGATGGCATTTACTTGCAGTATATTATTCAGCCTCCAGGTGTCTCTGTGTTCTGTAAACAGTTTCCGATCATGAGCTTCCTGGTGAACAAGAGAGACAAAGCTGCAATTGAAGCTATGCGGAAGAACAAAAGGCCATGTTCTCCCAACTCAAACAAATCATTGTAGAGATCGTCCTCCCTACATAACCCTGGATCTGGGTCAGTACAGGGAGTCTGGACATTTCTGCGGAGTGGCTGAGCACACCGGACCTACCTATCCTGGGGCAGATTAGCTGGTGCATAAGAATGGGAGAAAGAATCCTGCATGCTCTGCGGTTTGGAGGGGTGGATTTTAAATGAGTTCAGCATCCCTTGGTGGAGCAGCACAGTCTGTGGCTTTGATTTTATTCCCAGCCCTTGCTGGGGACATACAGGGTGATGAAAGTACGGCCACTCTCATGCTTCAGGCCACTGATTTACATCTCCAGGAGTATGGATGGGTGTGGGACCCAGAGGATAAGGGGTAGGGGTGGGTTCTTTTTCCCTCCCCCTCATGTGTATTTGTGAGGGTGGATCGGGTGAAGGGGGGGTGCTTTTTCTTTTCTCCCCACATTGCCATAGGGAGATAGAAGCCATCTCTTCTCTCCCTGGAGGGGCTTCATTTCAGAGCTATCAACCAGGCCACATGGCTCAAACAGTTTCTCCCCAGCTCAATGTCGGAAGGATGCTCAAGTTGTCTCTTGACACCTCTCGCTGACGCCTACTGGCTATATTTGGCAGGCAGCCTGGGTGAAGCCTTTCAAAGAAGGAGAGGTGGAGCAGCTGCAAAAGGATTATCCAGCCTTCTCCATGGAGGCCTTTCCAATCAGGACCCACTTCAGCCTCAGCAATAGACTGCACCTTGAGAGCCTAGGTGGTGGAGGTCTTGATCTGGATGCTCAAAGGGGTGGAATTAAATCCCCAGGCTGGAATAGCTCCTTTTACAGCCCTGTATAAGAAGAGAAAGGGCCTGTGGGTGGCTCTTTCCAGGTCTTCACATTTTAAAATGCAGCCCAGCACAAAGCAGCTCCCTACCAATGACACTCGTCCCACGGACCTCGTAGCAGTAATTTGGACATTACAGCACCTTACCTTCGAAGATCTGCAACTGCTAGTTAAGCCTCACGACACTGTGGGCTGGGTAAGTATCACAGCTGGAATTCATTCTACTGATGGTTAAACTGAGGGACACAGTGATTAAATGATTTTTCCCAAGGTCGCAGAGTAAGAGGGTGGCAGATCTGGGCATAGAATTCAGGAGTCCTGGCTCCCAGCCTACTGGTGTAAAGAGACAGCACTGCCATCCCCATATTGAATAATAATAACTAATCATTTGTAATAAATGGGGCCAATGCCTGTTTAAAGTTTCCTCCAGCACCAGCAGGAGCAGACGACAGTTTGGGAAGAACTCGACACTGTATTAAGGTATTAACAGACATAGTCAAGAGGCCATCTGTGGCAATCAGGCTGAAGGTCATTGGGAATGATGCTTTGAAGAGGAGTAGGCTGGGAGTTACCCAGTGTGATCCTCTATTGCTGGTTTTAAAAAAAAAAAAAGGGTAGGATAGTTGCAATTTCCTCTCATGGATCAGGATAAATCTTTGCACTTGCAGAGCTTCTCCAAGCCAACAGTTGCCAAAGCTATTTCTGCTACTCCAAAGCCCTGGTTGAAGAGATACTAACAGATCCTACCCCAGCTCATGCTGTATATTAAAAATCGGATCAGAAATCACCCTTTCCTTAGTCACGTAGCTATTTGGGGGCTGTTCCAAATATTTGCAACATAGCACAACAACAATCTGTGGAGCACGCACAAGCGAAACAAAAAGTCTAGTCAAGAGGGTGACGACAATGCAGATAAACAGTATAAGAAGTACTGGTGGGCACATGCTGTACAATTTGGATCAAGATCTGGATTGCAAAAGACACCCCCTCTCTAAAGTTTGAGTTTTGCTTTCACGTTTTAGAGAGAGAGGGACGGAGACAAAATTCAAATCCAGATCCCTCCCCCAGCCATGTTTAGCTCTACAGTTTTAGTTAAGGCTTATCTGTGAAGGGGGAGGAAGATTGGATTCTTTAAAGCAACCTGCTTATCTTCCAAAGAAGCCTCCTTTTTAAAAAGGGTTTTTATACAGCTATTTATCAGAGATGGGCCAAAATAAAATCACCAGATCTGAATATACTCAAATTTAGAGGATGATCAAAATTATTCATCTGAATTTTGAAAGTGGGGCCTGTCCTTATGAAGGGATGAACTAAAACCCTGGCTCTGAACATTCCTGAACCTTGTGGGCATTCAAAGTCCAGGAGCTTGATTCCTCACTATGACATTCCACTCTTACGCTCATGTGATTCCACTGAAATCATTGTTACAGTAGCACAGTGCTGCAGCCCAGGGAATTGACTGTGGAATCTTTAGATCTTAATGCAAAACCCTACACTACTTCAGCTGAAAGAGACCCCTCCTAAGCCCTCCCAAGAGCAGATTCATCAACCTGCATGTGGCTTCACCACCAGTAGAGGGGGACAGAGAGCCACACCGAGTAGGCAAGGCTAACATTGTCATAAAACTGGAATGGTGCATCAATCCCAACACTGTACTTGAGCATTTCTTGTCTCCTGATGTCATTATTCCTGAATCCTTATTCATTCTGTAAATTTTCTCTTTGAAAGGGAGAGAGAAATTAACTAATCCTCATGACAGCAAATATGGAACTTGCATAACTATGGAGAAGAGAATTAACCTTTTCTTTAACCTGAAGAGCCTCATAATCTGTTTAAAATCAATTTTTTATTAATTTTTGAGTGATTTTGAATGTGCATGAAAGTGAGTAGCCAATATCTGTGTCTGTAGTTTGCTACAGTTCAGAAAGGCACTGTGCAATATTTCACATGGTTTTTCAAATGCTTCTCGGTTTTGAATGGCATTAGCCCAACAAATCTGATTCTAACTTTAGGCTCCACGCTTAATTTTAAGCCTGTGCATATATCGTATTGAAGTCAAAGAGATTGCTCCTGTGCTTAAAGTTAGGCATGTGCTTAAATACCTTGCTTAAGATCTTCCATATGGCCTAACTTTTTTGATTTTGAAAATGGGACCAATGAAGGCATCTTGCATTGAACTTTTTCAGTGAATACGAAAAATAATGGCATGACGTAATGCCCATTCAATGCTTTAAATTTTCAAAATGCTTTGATATTAACTAATCATCCGATCAAGTTAATAATTCGTTTTAGCTACTCAGATAGTAGTTTTGTTATCTAGGTTCAAATCCAACTTACTTTGGTCAGTGAAGCTAATGAGACTACATGTGAGGCTACTGCAGACAGGACTTATGACCAGCTGGCCAACAGTTAAGGCCTCAAACTCATTAAAGCAAGTGTAACGGCAACCAGAGGCACACATTACGAAAAGGAAAGAGTGAACATTTTAGCATCCTGTACTTGCTGAGGTGGGAACATTATAAGATTTCCTTGTCTCCTTGTTCCAAAGGGGTAGCCATGTTAGTCTGTATACAGCAAAAACAACGAGAGTCCCGTAGCACTTTAAACTCTAACAAATTTAATTTCTGCAGCCATAAGCTTTCTTGGGCTGTAACCCACTTCGTCAGATGCAAGGAATGGAAATCAGATAGGTGGTATATATATACAATCAAGGGGAAGGTACAACAATGAGGGGGGTAGGTAATAGCAAAGTCCATACAGTTAGAGTAGCCATAGAGTTCCTATCTCCTTGTTCTTACCAATCTACTGCACTGATAAACACACAGAGATGTGAAGAAGATAAACTTAAAGCAAATGAAACCCATTGACAGGAAACAAGGATAACATGCATAGGAGTGAGTAATATCGCAATCACAGACCATGGAATGAAATAAATTATTGTTTAAAATGAGGCTATTTAACCATATATGTAAAACATGACCTTTTTAAACAGAAGTGTATTAACACTGATAAAGTGGATTGCAATGCCAAAGACCAAAGTCCGTATCGAGTGAAAGAAAATATAGACACAGAACCAGACCCATAAATGATAATGGAGACATACACACTCATTAAAGTTTGGAAGGACCAGTAACGCAAATGCCTTTAAAAGATCAAATAAAAGACAAATAATATTAATATGTTAAGAAAATATTAAATGCCTTAGAAGTGAATGTGACTAGCATGAGCTGTATTGTGATTAGGCTGAATAATGCACAAAGAATAATTAATTCCATGAATTTAGCCTCTTTTTAATGTTCCTAGGCTATCTGTGAACTGACTATAATTTTTTCAAATGTATCAATTGTGTGAATTTGCCTGGGGAGAGAGAGAGAGAGAAAGGAAAGCTGTTTTATTCTATGACTTGGGTAGTTCCTTACAAGTATTCCATAATACAGATATGAAATCTCCTGTGTTGGATATTTTTGTTTGGTCACATGATATTGTTTCAATTTCCTGACTGGATGAAGGTCACTCTTGCAATCAAGAAGCCTGTGTTTAGCCACATAATATTGTTTCTGTTTCCTGATTGGATAAGGGTAACTCTTATAATCAAGAGAAGGGCTTGAAGGAGTCTTTGGGGGTTGGTTCTGTCAGAGAAAGGGAGGGGACCAGAAAGAGGGAGCAAATAAATAGGATGAGTGAATTCTACAAAATGTTAAGTCTTTTGTTTTCTGGGACAAGATGGCCTTGCCAGAATTCTCATTGATAGAAACACTAGACAACAGTGAGATGTACTAACTGCATTCAGAGTTTAAATTTAATTTTCTATCATCACATTTGAACAAAGTGATTGCAGGGATAGCCAGCAACAGTGGCAAAGAGGGACATCAGTAACTTGTCTGACAAATGTCCCAGGGCTCTGAGAGCTAGGCAAAAGATTTTGGGAACCCTGTGTCAAGAGGTGTTCTGGTCTTTATAAAATGTACCTCTTCCACCATAATTAAAGTACTTGTACATGATCTTAAAATTTGCTTTTCACGAGCAGTCACGAGAAGACTCAATTTCTCAAATGTTTTTAGCGAGCAAACACAATGGGGGAGGGAGAGAATGGCTTAGATAACTTAGACTATAACCTAGCTAGGGAGAGTTATAACCTAGTGCATATTTAAACTCAAGTGAATAGGCCTGGTTGGATTGATTGATTTTATTTTTGGTGGTAATGATATCCATCCAGCTCTGGTAGCCATACTGCTCTAATTTAATTACTTCTTGTCTGAAAATATGATCCTTTTTTTTTACTGTTCTGGGAAGCACTGTGTTATCTTCATTGTAAAGTTAGATATTTAGACCTCTATGCTTCAGGAAGTTAGCCAGTATTTTAAGATCAATGCTACCATTCTCTCAGTAAAGTGCAAGGATGTAGCGCTATAACATTTGTTATTCAAGACTACAAAAAACATGGGTATAGTTTTCAATGTCTCCAACTACTCATACTGTCAATGTTGTATTAAGTGGAAAAAGGAATAGCTCCGTACGTCCTATTTAGATACATGATTCCAACAGACAGAATATTAAAATACAAACCCAGTGGAACCGTCCTCTTGTGAAGTCATCTACTTTTTTTAAAAGGGCAACTTTACTATGGGAAAGACCCTGCCAGGGTCTGAGTACTCTCTATAAGCAGGGGCCACCATTACTGAAAATGAAAGTTGCACATTGCAATACATTGAAACAATTTAGCACTTCCATTCAACTTCATTACATGCACAGTTTCACCATATCTGACTACTCTATAAGTGGGTTCCCAATCTCTATGCAAATCTTTCTCTCTCTCTACACAAACCCACACAGACACTATAGCCTTTATAAACATGTATTGGAAATTGACACTAAAACTACAGCACATGCATCAGAGGAAAATAGTAACCCTACATGGGTGTGAAGATTTTTTATCTGCTCAGGCCCAATTTCCAGTTACACAACAGAGGTGGGGGATATTTGGGTACTACCACTATGATGTTTGTTGATTAAATACATTCATTTTCAAAATAAATCCACACCCAAATTATCTATTGTAATAATGGATTGATCTGATCCATCAGTATTTATTCATATATATATTTTAGGGTGGAATGTTGGAAAATTAAAATGTGGTTTTCACGGGTCCAGATATTCAAATAGGGGTGCCTAGAGTTAGACTTCTGCATATTGAGACACTTAAATAAGATGGCTTGGTTTTCAAAAGTGCTGAGAACGCAGCAGCACCCACTGAAATCAGTGGGTATTCGGCACTTTCTAAAATCAGGCAATGTATTTAGGTGTCTAAAGCTAGATTTAGGAGTCTAGTTTTAGTCACTTGAAAGGCAGAGAATCTTGTCCAAGATTTCCCGTGGAACTATGCCACCTCCCAGTTTGTGCACTGGAGAAGGAAATAGCAAGGGGATTGCAAATCAAGGTCCTGCTAAAGTATAGTGGGGAAGCTTGTACAAACCTGCATCTAGTTACAACGATTAATCTCTCATCTGTATGGTTACTGCCCTTAACCATAAAGCCTTAAATAGATACAACAAAGATGAAAATCTCAAGCCTAAAATGTGTTATCCCTCACCCCTTGCAGCTTCTGGGTACACAGAGATCTTCCAGGGGGTGCATCAACTCAGCTAGATATTTACCTAGTTTTACAGCAGGCTACATAAACAGCAGTAGCAAAGTCAGTACAAACTAAAATTTCATGCAGTGACTCTTTTTTTTTCAGTACTGGTGTGCGGTGACGCTGTCGTATTTTTATGTCTGATTTTGTAAGCAAGTAGTTTTTAAGTGAGGTGAAAGTTAGGGGCTGTAAGACAAATCCGACTCCTGAAAGGGTTATAGTTGTCTGAAAAGGGTGACAACCACTGCTGCAGCTGAATTGCAGTAAACATAATGTTTCCACATCGTACCTAGGGCTCCAAGTCAGTTTCCTCCATACACACACCCATGTCCTATGTCTGCACAAGCAAAAATCATCTGAAACTTAAAAAAAAAAAAAGCTTTTATTAATTACTGGTAATTACTAATTTTGCATATTGTTATTGATGGGTTTTTGTTGAAAGTAGCTGATTATGTTTACCAGATAAGGACGAAAAACGTCTGGCTGGGCACCTAAATCACCAGAAGAAGGAAACGAGCCCAGACCACACGTAGGAGACCTTGCCAAACGTTTCAAAACTGAATAGTCATTGTGTTGGCAGATAATTCAGAAACTATTTGTATGAGCTGTTTATCAAATTATTAACTGCACAGATGTTGTTTGGTTGAAGAGCAGCTGAACCTTCTCTCTGCCAGCCGTGGAGACAAAGGTCTGCAGGAATAATTGGAGATGTGCATGGAATATTAAATTAATTTACTGCTCTTAATTCTTATGCAAATCCTGACCTCTGATAGAGCCTATCAATTACCCTGCATACAGGGAAAAGAAAGAAGAACAGTTTCTTTCTTTTTTCCTCTCCCCTTTCTTTCTTTCTTTTTTTTCCCCCTTTAAAAATAAATCAGTCGGGAAAGGAAATATTTGGAATAAAGCCATGGAGGTAGGAGAAGCGAAGAACTGGTCTTATTTAATTGAGTCTCCAAGTTGCAATGATGTCCTTTGGGAATAAAAACACGGTTTTTTTTCAAAAGTGGGGGCTCACAGAGCGGGGTGGGTTGGAAACAGAGGCCAGGAGTATGCTGAAATAGCTGCACATCTGCGCCCAGGTGTGGGAGACGTGAGCCGTTAGCTCCCCAAGATAAAATATCAATGGGCTGCAACACCCGAATTTTGTGCCCTGGTGGGTGGGGGGTTCTGCCAAGACTGAAGAATCGGGCTCTTTAAATACCCGCCTTCTCTTGCTTGCCCGGACACGATCCGGAAGAGGCACCGGTTCCCAGATTCTCCTTTGGGGCGGCTTTGAGCCACCATCCCCCGGCGGCAGAGTTGTGAGGCGTGAGCATTGGGGTGGGGTCGGCGCGGGGCTTTTGTTCTGCTCTCGGTACTTTCCTGCGGAGGCGCTGCCCGAAACGGGCCCGATCCGCTCACCGGGGTTTGCTTTTTAAAAGCCTGCCCTGGGGCTGTTCACTTGATGAGCCAGTCCCAGCGAGCGTGAATTTGGGTTCGAAAGGGACTGGGGGGGCGTGCGGTGAAAGTTTACCCGCAGGACTCGGGGCTCTCGGCTTTCAGCAGCTTGTTCTCCTAAGGCTGAATAAATAGGGGGGCTAATGCCAGCGGCCGACCTCGGCGAGCGCTGCAATGATGTTGGGAGCCCCTTTGCCACGTCCCACCGCCGCTGCCTCGCAGCCCAGACAAAAGCTGTCCAACAATATCAATTAATCATGCCCCGGGCAAACAAGGGGATTGATTCCCCTCCAAATAGCCTCCCGGAGAGCCGCTGAATGGGGGCGATTAGCATGAGAAAAGAGGAGCAAAACTCCCCAGTTCAACAGCTAAAGAGCAATTGGATGGGGCTGGGGGGGGGAGAATTACTTGATTAGCGGCTGGTGGGAAGATTGGAGCCACTCGGCCCCTCAATTCCTACCCGCGGGACGGGAGCCGGGGCGGGGAGAGCGGGGGGGGGCACGGGGACTGCAGAGTGAACCCACGCGTGGAGGGTGGGGGTTGTTTTGGTATGAAAAGCCGTCAAGGATTTCGGCCTCCTCAAGCTGCCAGCTCGCCAGGAATCGGGTCGGTGCAATTTCGGAAACTAGCAAAAAGCAGCTCTTAGCAAGCCTCCCAATCAGCTTCTTAAAGGACCGAATTAAACGGGTGGGGTCTTCTTCCGAAATCCCCCCCCCCACAGTGCTCTTTGGAAAGAGAAACGCCCCCTCGCTCAGAGGAGCCAGACACAGTGATGGAACTCCAACACGTGTCTGGTGTTAACAGCGGTTCCCACGGGAGACGCCCCTGTCCCCTACGAAGTCCTTCGGAAACGTCCCAGGAGCGGGGGGCCACTGAACCGTTACCTCCCCATCGTAGTTTCAAAATGATGCCTGTGTGGAAGGCCGCCAGACCCAGCAAAGTGGCGTTTCACTGAGATCATCGGCGCCCTTGGGCCGCGTGGATCGTGTCAGGACTGCAACCCCCGCCACACGTTTATCTGCATCTACACCTTTAGAAGGCCGGCCAGGGGATTTCAGTGCACACTTGGGTTTCTGAAGGATGTCCACAAGACAACTGGGACCTTTTCTTTTTAACAGATCCTTAGTATAAAACTTTGGGTGCAACTTGCGGGAAATGTAGCTTCCCTCACCCTCGCATGGGGTTTCCTTTCTACTTGCTTTGGAAACAGCTCGCAGGGACCCGAGCCTGATTTCCTAAAAGGGAAAAGGATTATGCGGGGCTCGCTAGTGTGTTTGTACAGCAACGGCACGGCGGGGTGCAACGGTGTAGGACGACTGGCCATCTCTGCTCCAGGGGAGTCTCGAGCAGAGCAGTGAGGGGAAATCTGCCCTGTACCTGCCCCGGGCCGTGCGACAGTCAGTCCTATTCTGACGAGCGCTCAGTCCCTCATTTAAAAAAGGCTTCGCGATAACTGAAAGATTGTGAATTTGATGGGTTGATGCTGCATTTCTGATTGTGCTTATGCATAAGGGATGCATGCTGCGGCGGGTTGGCTTCGACAGAGGCTCTTGATCGCAGCATTTACCCTGAAAAAAAAAATCTATCTACTTTCATGGTCTGTGCCCCCTTCCTAAGCGAGCCCCTCCCCAATGTGTACAGAGCACGAACAACTCTCTCCCATTGCCCCAGCCTGCGGGATAAATTGCTTTGACTCGTTAGGAACCTCAATTAGAAACAAACAACAAAATCCCCCCACACCCCTTTTTTAATTCACCTAATTGGGAAGACTAAAGGTATGCCTTCCTACAAATCTTAAACGGCCGTTTGCATGCAGACAATACACCGAAGGCTTTAATCTCAGAAAGCATCCGCGGCCCCCCAAGTAGGTTTTCTTTTCATTCGTGTCAAGGAAGTGAGGCACATAGACGTTAAGAACGACATTTCTAGCCTCCCCCTCTTTCCTGGGGATATGTCTGTGAAGCAGAACCAGCTCATATAGCTGTTCCCAATTCTGGGCTAAGCCTTACAGGTTTTCGGGCCTGATCCCAACCCATTGTAGTCAGGGGGGAAAGCCCTGTTGATTTCAGGGGACTTTGGATCTGGATCTTAGTGAACAGAGCTTTTTGCTTGAGCTAGGACTGTAGGATGGGGGTTTTTAACCTCTCTTAAGATTCCTTCTCAGATCTCAACCCCATTCGTGAGCATTTTTCCTGATATTCGAGTGCCCCCGCTTTTACACAAAGGAAATTTTGGTCAGAGACTCAAAAATGGAATTAACTCTGGGTTTAGACAGGGTCCGAATAAACGCTGGGTGAAAATCCGAACTCATCTCCAAAGACACTGCCTGGGCCGAAGGCTGTGAGCAATGTTTTAGGAGGTTATCTAGGCATCGGCACCCCTGTGAAATGTGTAGCGCTTCTCCCCTCCGTACACCGCAGCCACTCGCAATTTCAATCATCCAGCAAATCTAATTAGTGATCCGCAATGGCCATTAATAGACATTTAACGAGGTCGGTGATGGCCCGAGGAGCAGCGAGCGCCTTAAAAGCACATCACACCTTGGCGTGCATGGAACCAAACGCAAGAAAGGGTAAAATCTTGCTCTTAAAAAAAAAAAAACACCTCTAGGAAAATCTCGCACATCGGGCTTAGCAGTTCAAGTGCCAATTAACAAATTCGGCGCATTGCTGAGCGCTGCTTATCTGTCTCCAAAATGCCACTGCCTGCCGTTTGGGCAGGAAACTTAATGCCTCTCTCTCCCTCTCCCCAGACTTTTGCACCCGGGAAGCGAGACAGAAAGGAGGAGAAGAACGGGACAGACAGACAGACAGCTAGCTCCGATTCAAACGCGACCAGGCAAGGAAACCAAACACGACTCCCCCGCTGCCCCCCCCGCCCCCGCCCCCGCCCGTTTGCAAGAAGCCCCGCTGGAGCCGGAAGGAATCCGTGGTAGGTGTGCATCCGAATCGAAGTCCATAGAACCCGGACTCGGGGGGAGGGAAGGAGAGGGGGGAGGCACCAAGTGCGCTTAGTAAGCCGGGCGATCTTTGCGGCAATGTCAGGATCCGTGAATCTCCCCCGCCCTCCCCCGTCTGCAGCCGCCTGGCTTTAACCCGCCCGGCTTTGATGGAAAGTTCGCTGGGGGGGATTTCAGCGGGCCCGGTTCGAGCCCGTGTGCGAACCGGCCAAGAACTCGACCCTTTCGGTGCTGAAGGGCCTGTAACACGTCCGTGCTTCGCCGGCGCGGGTCTGTGTGTGTCTTCTCCAGTTCTTTCCTAGTTGGGGCTGTGGTGGGCTTTTTTTTTAAAGTTATGCTCGATTCACATAATAAAGCTGGGGGGGGGAGAAGAGTAGCGAGGCAATTTATTCCAAGGGGTGGCTTTTAAGAAGCTGGCAATTTGAGACGGCTGGGTGTTATTTAGTGCAATATGAAATCAAATGATCCTATTTCTCAAATGACAGTGGCTGTGAGGAGAAGTGAATGCGCTGAAAGGGTAATTGTTTCCTGATGATATTTCCATTATACCCAGGCTTGGCCTAAATGGCAGGCGGGGGATGGGCTGAAAGCAAAAGAGTGAAATCAATACAGAAAAAAATCCCTCTGCATTTTAGCAAGTGAAACTGATTCCCTGTATTGTGGGGCGCTCTGCAGGGGTCTCATCCTAAACCCATCTGAACTTGTTCAACTAAATCAACCGGCCGCTTTTGCCGGGAACGGAGGAACGACGCTAAACTTTGCTCTCCACGCCTTGGAAGGGCGCAGACTTTTGACCATTTGAAAGTTGGCGTGAAGGGTGTGACAGTCCCAGGGCAGCAGGCGAGGGAACAATCATGATTCAATTGATAACGTGGCCAAACAAAGGTTTAAGGTAAATATAACAGGAGAGAAAATCCTTTCCTTCTTAACTGTAGCATAGTTATAGGTGACTTGAAAATCAGGTCCAGCGAGTACTACAGTTGTGGCTTAAACGCGCAGTTTCCTTCTGTGTCCGTAAATTGGTTGCGCAGAATGTTACACGTTCTATCGGGAACGGTCTGTTCTGCACTTGCAAATACCAATTGTCCTGGCCCGGCCGCTCGCTTTAGTGGAAGACAGATGCTCTGTAGTGTTTGTCATAGAGTTCTGTGTGAGGGGTGTGCGTGTCTCTAACACACACACACGATCGCGAGGATAGGATTTAAAGAACCATCGGGTCACATAATAACAGAAAATGTAGCTCCGCATAAGCAAATTGGTTCGCTTTTTCGACAGCCGTGGCGATGTAACTCTCTCGCCTACACATTTGCACCCGGTTTGTTACATTAACGGGTTTTTTGTCTCTCTCGAGCTATTATTTAAGCATTGTGCCGGCTACAAAAGAAATTACATTTAGCCCGCGCTAGCAGCTAATCTGTTTTGAAGGCTGTTGATTATGAAAACTGACACAATTCACCTTTTAAGGCAGCCCCGCACATTTCAAATCGCGTTGCTAAACGGGAAGCAAGCTGGAGTCAAGGTAAGGTGCGTGTTGTTAGACAGGGAGACGCAGGCTGCCTTTTCAGCAGCGCGGGGGGTTTTGTGCCCAGAACCTATTTCTGGGAAGTGATTGTTGGACAGGATAATTCTCAGTAATTAAAAACCAGAGCAAACCAAAAAAAAAGTGTTTGAACATTTGTCTTCCGAGAGCTTTGTTCCTATGAAATGTGGTGCCTAGAGACTCGTTTTGATGGCTCTCTCAACAGCTTCGCCCCTCCTGAATATTTTGCCTGAAAACAGCCGAAATTAAATAATAGCGTGTACCGATTAGACAAGTCAAAGCTGAAAGCAGCCGGTCGGCTACGAATCACTCCCTGTTGACTTGTCTACCCCTCTTTGGACAGGGAGATTGAAGATTTCCCTGCACTTTTGCGAATGTGGGAGTGCGTGTTCGTCCTTTTATTTTCTGACGGTTACCTAAAACCAATTTTCTCTTTCATCCGCTTCAAGCATTAGACAATCTCTTGTAAGAGAGGCACGGTTACATTTGTTTGAAGCCTGCGGATCCGTTTATAACACACACGCACTTCTTTTTTGTAACGGTGCACAGTTATTTTCTCTTTACAACTATATATTCCTGCACCAGGAGGAGAAAGACAAAGTGATCGATTCTTCATCATTCCCCCCACGCCCCCGAAAAACACTGCTTCGGAATTAAATTGTAGGAGCCCTGCTGATGACTTTACACGTGTTTTTACCTGCGAGGATGACCGAAGAGTTTTCACCCCTTAAATTTAAACGCAGAGGAAGGCGGTCTTGAACTCCCAACTCGAATAGTTCCCAAGCTTTATAAGAGAAAGCAGGCAATCAACCGACAGCAAACTTCTCCCCGCGTTTGGGTTTCATAAGGGGTTATTTATAGGTAGTGTCGATCACATTCATTCAATAACACTTGAAAAGCAGCAGGGATTAAGCCAACTCGATGCATTATTTGGCAATACTGCCTCTTTGCTGGAATGTTTCTGCCTATTGAATGTTAATTTCTTAAATACAACGATTTTAAATGGGAGTGAACCGCGCTGTCTGTCCTTATTATGTAGCATCTCATTATGTCCCTGCTTGGCTGAAATGATAAAATTGCTAGACTAAAATCAATTAATGGAAACGACCATAAAGAGAGACACTGTTACACAGAAACTGCAAGCAAAAGCAAGTAAGTGACAAAAACCCAGACCTACCTTCGCGCACCCACACCTGAATAGTTACCGTGTGGCCGAGGATATTTTAATAGGAGAGGAGAGATGTTTGCAGCTTTCTAAATATCTGGCACATAAATTTCTTCAGGGAAAGAGGCGGGTATAGCGCAGTATTTACTGACACCCCCGTTTAAGAGAAAACGAGCAACATCAAATGATTAAATGGCTAGGTTGCATTTTTTTTCAGCAATCACCATTCCAACGGAAAGGATTAAAACGCTGGTGTCTTGTGGCTTTATTACGTGCTGAGAGCTATCAGCACTGCAAAACCAGGGTTTGCTATGAAGGAGGAAGAGTTTTATAAATAAATTTCCTTCCCTCTCCCATGTTTTTTTCATTTTAGAATTTTAAATCTTTATGGAATAGCTCTTTTAATTTGGCAGTTTGCATCCAGCCATAACACCAGAGATTTCTCTGCTGGGGGTGGAGGAGAAGCTCGGGAGCAAAACAACAACAAACCCTTGCAAAGCCTAAAATTCCTCAAACCAGCCTTAAAACATGAGTCTGAAAGGCAAAATTCGACTTAAGTTAAAATGATCTCATCTGGGTAGTGTAGAAGTGGGACTGACTTTTGTTTCATTGCCTTGTTATCCTTTTTTACCCTTCAAGCATGGAGACTTGCAGTGGGTTTGTGCAAAGAACAGCATGGGTTAGTAAAATATAAAGCAGAAGAAACATGAACAGCTGCATAAAAAGCATTGCTGGCTTTGAGGCCCAATCTGAAAATTTCAAGAGGCATGAAATTACTTAAGGAAAGAGGCCATGATTCAGCCATTCCTTTTTCCACAGCTAGTTAAGAGATTACCTGGGAATTTAATACCATTCCAAATATGCATTTAAACCCTAAACTTCTCCTTCAGTCCCCCTGTTTGTACTGCCTATAGTGACCTAGGAGACGCTTTGCATCGGAAGATTTGCCAAGGCCAGAGCCAAGGGCTTTAATCAATGAGGAGGTCACCCCAGAATGACCTCATGGAAACCAAAAACCTTGTCCTCCTCCAGTGCTAGAAAGCCTTGCTGCGTCTACAGTCCAGCAGCCAGAGATTTCAGTTGTACTGCGTATCTGTCCAGTTGGCGCCACAGAATATATTTCTATATTTTTCATCTAGTTGTAATTGCATTATAATTGGTATTAAACTATCCACCATTTAATTCATCACCATGCTATTTAGTGTGAATCCACAGACATGCTGGGCTTCTCTGTTGCACGTTGAACATAAGCTGTTTTGTTGCCAACTTTAGAGAAACTGGTAGAGGAGCAAAATTATCAGATTCAAATACACCCCTCTTCTCCACAGGGAACACAATAGCTTTTTTACCTCTTTGATTTTATTTGCTTGTATGTTTTATTTATCCCACCATTTAAAAAAATTTTTTTATTCCCTTGCCATTCATATTGTATCTTTCACCTTGTCTAATCTTTTCCTCCCACAAAGTAAAAGCAAAACAAAACCAACCAACCAAACTGCCTAAATATTCACGTTTATGTAATTATTTTAAAGACGTCTCTAAAGGAAACATTTTAAAATGCTAGCACAGTATATTAGTATGGGTTCAGAAATAAGAGTAGCCCTTTTGCAATGTTAGGCAGATCTGACATGAATGGAATTACCCAAAGTGGTTTTTTATATATATATATAAATAATAAAGTAATGGATACATTTGTATATCGATAGATCTACAGAGCAAATTCTGGAGCCTTTATTCACTTAAATAATGCCATTGAATTTGAAATGCAGAACCGGGCCTTAGAAAAATCAATGTTATTATCTGACTGTCCCATATCATTTAATATTTTTCCAATGCGCTTTTAACAGAACCTAAAACAAACCCTGGGCTTGATTCTTATAAGCTACATATTCCAGGTGCAAGCACCTGTATGATGATGATGGGCAAATGCTCCCCACCTGAACTTTCACCAATTCTGTTCTTGCCTTTCTCTGCATAGCTTCAGGATTCCCGCATTACCCCTCCTAATTCTCTCCACCCCTAATGTTTGGTTGTAGTGCAGGCAGCCAACCTTTGTCATATAGTTCCATCAGTTCACAACATATTTAAAACAGCAGTTCCAGACAAATCATTAATTAATTTGTATTTATTGGGGAACGGGGTGTCACAGCATTTCTAGCCAAGAAGAAACTACTGTCCTGTCAGAATTATTTTCCTCTATTCCCCTTATTTTTTTTAATATTGTCCTATACTATAAGGGCAAAGTTCTCCTTTCCTTATTCACCTGGGTAGTCTCACTGGAGTACGTGGAAATATTCATGAGAAAGGCAAGCAGAGTTTGGTCCATCAAATAAAAAACGAGCAATTGGAGAAACCAGTTTGAATAAGGCATAAGCTCTTAGTCAAAAAATGTGAAAAGGCAGTATTTTGATGGACTCACAAGAAAGATTTGCTCACTAAAAGTATACTCGTCTGTTACAATTGGCTACATTTATTGTTTTCTCTGTTTTCAACAAAAGCAAATAAGTAAATGAAAAAAAATAATCTGAATGTCAGATTCATTTGGGGGAGAATTAAATTGTCATTTAGATACGTTATAGTGGAAGTGACAGAATTTCCACTACATAACCGCGCACTTACTATTTTCAGTGGTTTATAATTTTCTCAATTAAATTCCCTTAGGATTAATTTTTTTCCATGCTTCATCTCCACCAGAGATGATTTAAAAAAAAATTGAGCATAATTGAGTTGTTAATGTTTTAAAGAATGTCCTTGACCCACATGTTCTGGTCAGCTAATATGTACACATGAAACTTGATGCTTGACAATTTTGTCCAGAATTAGCTTGTTTTGTAGATCTCACCTGAGCTCTTAAAACAAGCTGAGTTTGAAGGAAATTGGTTCAGTAGTTCTGAAGTGGTGAGCACGGCAATTGTTTTCATACATGCTCAGTAGCATGCCTGGCTTGTTCAAAACCTTACAATAACGGGTATGAACTAGTGCAACAGGCCTTGTTCAGTTTTTGTGATCACTATAATGTGACTTTGGACACTGGGGTTCTGCTAACCACTGTTGGGGGAAAGCCTGGCTTCACTGAAGTCAATGGGAGTTTTTGCCATTGACTTCAGTGGGATTAGGATTTCACCCCATCTCTTCAGAGCATCAGTTCACATTGAAAAGTCTTAAAAAAGCTAGCTAGTCTTATAAAAGCTTTAGGAAGTTTGGGATGTGGTAAACTCTGGGGAGGGAGAGGCAATTCCCTAGAGGCCCTGTGGCACACAGGAATTAGTCTTGGTCTAGTGCTACCTCTGTGCTTTGGACGATAGGATTAGAATTCAAAATGATCTGGAGAAATGGTCTGAAGTAAATAGGATGAAATTCAATAAGGACCAATGCAAAGTACTTAGGAAGGAACAAATCAGTTGCACACCTACACAATGGGAAATGATTGCCTAGGAAGGAGTACTATGGAAAGGGATCTGGGGATCTTAATGGATCCCAAGCTAGATATGAGGCAACAGTGTAACACTTGCGCAAAAAAAAAAGCAAAGGTCCTTCTGGGATGTGTTATCAGGAGTGTTGTAAGCAAGACAGGAGAAGTAATTCTTCTGCTGTACTCCGCGCTGATTAGGCCTCAACTGGAGTATTGTGTCCAGTTCTGGGTGCCACATTTCAGGTACAATGTGGATAAATTGGAGACAGTCCAGAGAAGAGCAACACAAATCCATGGAAGGTCTAGAAAATGTGACCTATGAGGGGAAATTGAAAAAATCTGGAGAAGAGACTGCAGAATTAGTCTGGAGAAGAGAAGGCTGAAGGGGGGGGTGGGACATAACAGTTTTCAAGGACATAAAAGAAAGTACATGCAAGGAGGAGGGAGAAAAAATGTTCTCCTTAACCTCTGAGGCTTGGACAAGGAGCAATGGGCTTAAATTGCAGCAAAGGTGGCTTAGGTTGGACATTAGGAAAAACTTCGTAACTGTCAGGGTAGTTAAGCACTGGAATTAATTGCCTAGGGAGGTTGTGGAATCTCCATCATTGGATATTTTTAAGAGTAGGTGAGACACACCTGTCAGGGATGGTCTATATAATGCTTGGTCCTGCTATAAGTGCAGAGGACTGGACTAGATGATCTCGTGAAGTCCTTCCCAGACCTACAATTCTATGATTCTGTCATTGACTGGCCATTATGATATTTAGCACTTCACTTCACAAACGTTATTGAATCAGGACTTACAATGCCGACGCAAAATGAATATCATTATCTCCATTTTACAGATGGGAAAAGCTGAGTCTCAAGGCATGTCTACATTTAAACCCCTGGAGTCACACTGCTCCACTGTTGCAGCTAAGCCACTTCAGTGCTTCAATGGAGACGCCACTTATGCCAATGGGAGGGGTTCTCTTGTTGGAGTAGGTAATCCACCTTCCCAAGAGGCAGTAGCTAGGTTGACAAAATTCTTCCGTTGACCTATCACTCTTTATACCAGGCATTAGACTGGCATAGCCACATCTTTCAAGAGAGTGGATTTCTCAGAGAGATGTAGCTAAGTTGCTTTAAGTTCCCAGGGTTGACCAGACCTCAGGCCCACTCTACACTTACCTTCCGGATTCGGTGGCAGTCGACGGGAGATACGCAAGTGACGTAAGTTGACTTTGCTGCGTTTGCTCCGCGCGCTGTCCACACTGTGCTGCACCAAAGGGAACAGCGCTCCCTTCAACACAGCGCTACGCCACTTACTGGGTTGGTATTCCTGTGTCAATTGCTGGATCGACTGAGCGGGTCTACACAGACCACTCAGTCGATCCAGAGCAGTCGATGCCACCATCTGCGTAGACTCACCTCAGGTACTTGCCCAAAGCAATTGACTTTCCAACACAGGTCTAGATGTTAGGTCTCTTGACACTCAACCCTATGCTGAATCCAACCAGTCATACTGCTGTCCAGGCAAATTACTTAGGTCGACTTTTCAAAAGCGGTTCTTCATTTTGAGTGACTTGGTTTTTGTTGGTTTTGTTGTTGTTGTTGTTTTTAAACTACTTATTTATTTTGGAGGTTTTAACATGTTTAGAAATCCTTGCCATGTAAATATCAGAAACAAAACAATTACGACAGTTAGCTTTTGCTTCAAGAGACGCTAAACAGGAATATAGGCATCTGATCTTTAGCAGGGTGTTACTATGAGAGCATCATTCAACATCTGTGTTGTTTCTAGTGATTTTACTAAATTGAGTCAAATCTCTACATGTGCATTTTTAACAGACTAGTGTTGTCTATCAAATGTTAATAGTCAAACATATTGGACAAGAGTACTGTTTTGGGAGGGGGTGTGTTTGTTTTTGGTTGGTTTTTTTAAATTTTTGCATGTGGATGTACTTTGTCTGAGTATCGAATAAAATGTAACCAAATGTCTAAATATCTATCTGTCCTCTGTCTTTTTAGCTGGGTACATAACTGGTGTGTTTTCCCCCCATAACTACAACCTCCTTTTTATTTCTATTTTTTTATTTTTTTAAATCAATTCTCTACAGTTGGGCTATTTTTCTTTTTGCAGGGCGAAGTGATTCTTTTTGTTTGACCATCTCCACTAGGAAGCCCCAGGAGGATTTACAAAAGGATCATTTGGCAATGATTATCCAACAATTTGTGGTATGTGGTTACACCTGGCACCCCAATACTCTATCATGACTGGACATGTCCACCATATATGCATAAAATCTCATCTTGTGCGTCTCGGGTTTTAGGTGCCCAACCAGAGGCATGTGGGTGTCTCAAAAGATGGGCACCCAAAAGCAGAATCATCTAAAATAAGTGACATTTTTTAACATGTTGGCCTTAACTTTTCTACACCTGTTTTTTCTTCCCTAATATGGGAATATACTCTACCTACCTTACTGAATTAGGCACCCCTTGCCAGGGTTGCTTCATACGACATCGTAACTCTTTATGGGCATTTTCATATAACGTTGTGTGGGAAGGGAAGCGCTTCCTTCCAACAAATATTTGCAATTGTCAAATCAATAATGCTACATATGACCATTTGGGCCGGCTGTATGGGAGGAAATGTGGGCAGGGACAAGGGTAGTTAGCAGCCAGGTGCCGCTAGTCTGTTGCACACCAAGAAGCAGAGTGGCTGACCTGTTCCTTTCCACTGACTGGGTTTGTGGCATCTGATGATGCCAATGTAGTGTGTACCATGTAGAGCTGACATGGTGAAACTGTGAGAGTTAGTAACTATCTTGTTGAATAGCAAGGTGTAGTAGATTACATATAGGCCTAGGAATTAGGAAACCTGGATTCTACTCTTGCTTCTGATGTTTTCTTGCAGTGTGACCTTGGGTTAATCAGTTGATCTATCTGAACTTAGTCCAAATCTGAATGATTTTACAGTGAGAAACCTTTATATCTGTCACTGCATGCAAACAACCTGAGTTAACCAAGATGCCAGCCACATGGAACAAGACAACAGATGAGAGCTTCATGGATGCAGTCATAGAAGTTAATAAACTTTTCTTTTTGCTCTACACAGCCATGGCGTAAGACTTCAAAAGCTATTCTGCAGCTCTTTGGATTTGGAATAGGACTTCCACCACCAGTGTTCTAGTCAGCTTCCCTCCTTCATCAGTCTCAGATCTCCTGTATATCATTCCAGTGCTGAGGAAGAGTAACCACACTAATGGCGGAGGACAACCGATCATCATAACATCTCACCAAATCAGCAATCACATGGTCCATTGCAAAGGAGGCAACACTTCTTCAGAGTCCTCTGAAACCCAACATGTACCATTAGATCCAAAGGTAGACTATCGAAATAGCCCACTCATCACAGTGGGAACAAATGCCCGTTCATCATCATTTTATTTCTATGACGGTAGAGCTGTGGGCACCACATAATTGATTTGGACCCCACTGTGCTAGGCACTGTACAAATTTATAACAAAGGTATGGTTCCTGACTGAAGCTCTTACAATGTAAGTCTAAGATAGGAGACAACAGGTGGCTACGACAAATGGATGAGGGGAACATAGGGAGACAGTGAGACAAACTGTACAGCATGATAAGCAGAGGTCACAGCAGACCAGCTACTGGTAATTGTCAGATGGGGGAAGGCATTGTGGAACTCGGCTTGGATTAATGTTCAGATCACTGGTAAAAAAAAAATAGCCTTGCTGTGAGAGATCCTTTTGTAGAGGATTAGGGGTGGAGGGGACCTCAAGAGGTCATCTAGTCCAAAGCTTCTGCTTTTCCTCAGCTCCTGCTTCCTGGATTTCTTGACCAAACCAGGAACAGGCCAGTGAAGACGGATGGGATTCATGGTGGATGGGTGACATGAATGGAGTTCTGATAAACAAAAAGGAATAGGGCTGGGGGTCTGGGGGGTGGGAGGACTAATGAGTAAGAGGACTGCTGCCCATCACCGAAAAGACAGGTGTTGGAAGCATACACACATTCTTCTATCTTTTTGGCCGTGATCAGGGCTCTATGGAGGAGTCTCTAGCTGCTAGCAAATGTAAGAGAGAGATCCCTTTCAAACGTCCCATCATTGTACTGGAAAGAAACAGGTACACCTCCTCTGAAGCCTGAATTGCATAAGTCACCTCCTCACACGGTATGTTAATTCCAGGATGCAGTTATGCCTCCGCTGTTGTTGTGTTGGTGCAAAGTTCAGATATCTCGGTATGGGTGAACCAAGGTGTCACGGGCAGGGAGAATTCCAAACTCTGTAATGTTGATGGCCCATAGTGTGAATGGCCTATGTGCAGGAGTAAGGAAGCACAAGGAGGCTTTCCCACTCTCTCTTCTGTTCCCTGTGCAAGAGCCAGTCACTGTTGCATCCCTGGGGCTCAGTGGAGGGGCTCTTTACTTAATGCATATCACTCTACCAGGCTTGAAAGGGAATGGATCTAGCCCGCTTCTGCATCAGCACAGGGAATAGGCCAAGGTCAGGAGGGGGGTGGTATAGGAACTGGTTTTGGTGGCTATTACATCACCCAGGTATTCCCACATGCTGGGGAAATTCGGAGCTAGCAGGCTACTTAAAATTTCCAGCCCCCTTGCACCAACAGAGTGTGGCCATGGCTTTGCCCTTTAGCACTGAATTTCACAACAGTATTTGCAACAGAGGGAATACTGTAAAATCCAAGGCATTCCAACTCTGCTTTTTGCAAGCATGGTCTTTGGACTACTCAGTGTTTATGTCACAAATAACATTGTCAAGCTTTTACTTTGCAAGAGACAAGGTGGGTGAAGTAAATCTCTTTTATTGGACCAACTTCTGTTGGTGAAAGAGACTCGCTTCTGAGCTTGACAGAGATCTTCAAGTTTGGCCTTCACTTGGTGTCTTCAGCATGTCAAACTCTCAGCTGAAGTTCTGATCCATCCTCTAGTAACAGGCTCACTATGATCCCTGCGCCTGTTAAAACCTGTGAATCCAGATGTTTCGTGTTAAGTCAGTGTGCAGCAATACAGGTAGTACTAATTGTAAGAAAATCCTTCCTTGTCCCCACCCAACCCATTGTTACAATACTTCCAATATTTTAACTGAACACAGAATAAAAAGTTAGACCACAATGATCCAGTGTAAATCATGACGTCCATCCTCCGGCCATTACAGGATCTTAGTTCACCATAGAGAATTTGTCACGTATTAAACTCATACTAGACGTCATATTAGCCAAAAGCCCCTTCCTAAAGATAGGGTAGTGCAACAGATATAAATTATGGACTATTACTTCACCCTTCAGTGATCCACTTTTAAGAGGGAGGACTACACTCACATAAGGTGTAACCTCGTAGGGACTATCTTCCTTTCAGCACTCATGAAGCAGTGAGAAGAAAATTAAACAGCGCGTTGCTATCCATTGCATGCCTGCTACTTATGAATATCCTTGAAAATAACAGTATTATGATAATCTTTCATAACCAGCTAGACCAGCTGTCACAACAGTATTTTCTTTTCCCCTGACTAACCTTTCCCCTGGTAATCTGGTCCTTACCCTGCCTGAACCAGAGCTTGAAGTTTGCCAAGGAAAACTCTCGCCTAGCCCAGAATTACTTATTTCAATGACAATAGAGCCTTCACTTTACCACTTTCGTTCTGGGCTTTGGCCGCCATCTCTTTGGGTATGTTATATATTTGAACCAATATCCGAAACACTTTTGTTTTCCCCCATCTTTTGGAATGAAGATTTATATGTAATCTGGCCCCTCATTTTCCCCATTAAGACCTTAATTCATCAGAGAACTTAAGCCTCTGCCTAATTTTAAGCAAGTAGGCCCAGTGAAATCTTTTCTATTTCAGTGAGACTACTTGGGTGCTTAAAGTTAGAAACATGCCTAAGTTTCTTGATGACTCAAAGCCTAAAGCTCCTCCTTGTGTATATTTCATGGTTGCATTGCAACAATGGACTTCTCAAACAGAAGGCATGACCATCTCCACTGAGACTTAATGCCAGTTTGAATACTTTACTAGGGGCTACGTGAGATTAATGTGGTACTCTCCCCTTCCCATATGTTTCCAGCTCCCTCTGGTTTCATCTGCGAAAATAAAATTATTGGAAGAAGACCTGTTGTGAATTATAGCTGCCAAAGAACCTGTAATTGATTGTTCACTAAGTGATCACTTAACCCACAGAAATATTCTCTACCACTCAAAAAAGAGATCTGAAACATTTTAAGAAGAACTTTATCCCAGAAAAAAATTCTAAAATTGCACTATTGGAGTTTCTCAGTTTATTGCAGCTGGCATGTTCCCAAATCTCTATGACGGCTCATACCGTTTTTATTTGGAATGCTTATTTATTATTAAATATGTTACCATAGCATCCAGAGGACCAAGGCTTCATCCTTGGGTCGGTATAAACATGTTTTAATGAATTTAATATCTTACATTTGCATACTGTCTTTACTCAATCTTTTGGAGGAATCTATACACATGGATCGATTCACTCCCCAGTGTGAATGCAGCCATTTCTAGGGTAAGTGACAGCAGCTGCTTAACAGCACGCAGAAACACAACAATAGTTAAGACAGGAAGTGGAAAACAGTTTGCCCACTTGAAACTAGATGGACAATTCAGTGAGGCAGAATGTAATTACTGCCCTACTTGAAATCTGGCCAGGACTCTGGCGTTAACACTCTTATGAAAAGTGCCCTGGGTTTTTTAATAATCACATCTAGTCCGGGCTTCAGTTTACAGCTCAACCAGGTAAAAATAAAATTGGGGGAATGACCAGGAATTATTGCTGAACTAAGAATAACTTGTCTCAAGAGAACTGGTTTTTTGTTTTTCGTTTTTGCATATTGCAACAGCTAGTGCAATGTTTTTGTTGATTTGCTCTCTTTTATTCTATGTGGGCATTGTCATATCCTCCATTTTGACAAGGCTTTGCTACAGAAATAAAAATGGCTTTCTGAATTTTAAAAATCTGTTGATTTATGGTCATGAATAGAGCTTGATGTAATTCATGTTAATGAATTTGTACATTGTGAAAAGAAACATTCCACTTCTTATGACACTAGATGGAATTTGCTACAGAATCTTATGATGTTCACGTCTAACTTTGCTAAACTACAAGACTGTCCAAGTGCTTCCTTTTGTTTCAGACCCTTGTAGCTTTGAGCACTTGTTGAACTTGCTGAGATGTGCATCACAGTTGTTGACAATTACCATATAAACAAATATCATTTGAGACCCTTCTGGGCAGAATGCAGTTATACATAGATTAGTTTATTGATGTTATCATATTGGATATTATTCATACTCCTGATATTTCTGCTGTGTAACAGCAATGCATGTTCAGAAAGCACATTATCTCCCTATGCAAAAGGCTTCATTAATCAAAACGGCCAATAGGCTAGACATTCTTTCTTTGAGGCCAGGGTTTTGGATCTTTGAGTATTTTTACCTTGTGTAAACCCCTTGTCACTGAAAGTAAGCAGCAATCTCCATAACAGATTACTATAAAATGTTGTGGTAAATGGAAAACATTATTTAAATTCAGTTAAGGAAGGGCAGATCTACTTGGTGGGAGACAGAAAAGAAGATGGTCACAGGAGAGTAGTTAACGCTAGGGGGGAACCCATGCTACTGAATGGGGCAAGGCTCTTCTCTCTCCCAGCCGACTGGGACAAGCTCTGGGAAGAAGGCTGTATATAATCTGTCTCTTCCCTCAGAACAGGGAAGGTGTGGCAGATGGGAGGGACTGCCCTTTGTGGGTGTCTCTCACTCGAAGGGAGGGGGAAAAATTGCACAGAAGAGGCTCTGAAGGAAGCAAATAATGAGCTCCAGAGAGTCTGCAAACACAGGCCTCAATAAGGGCGAGCTTTGCAACCTCCTGAAGCCAAGGGGAGAGACTTTATTTCACGTTTATTTGAATTTGATAAAGCAAAACCCCAGCAGGGGAATTTTGGCTTAATTTTTGAAGTGCGTGGAATTCTCAAGGTGTCCTGAGAGAAGGGGAAACTGAGGCAGGGCATGGTAGCACCATACTTGGCCAACAAGGGGTACTACATGCCAGACAGGCTGTTTGATGATGGTACAATTTCAACCTGTAAAACTTACACCCTGATTTTTTTGGGTCCACTTCTAAACTACATGTGTAAAGCAGAGCGCTTTACTTAGCTTAATGCTCAAGTATACAGATTTGTTTATTCATCTGGGGGGTCAGGTTAGATTCCCTGAGGCATGTAGATTCTGGCTCTGATGAGGGCTACACCCTAAATCCATTAATTGAGAAGCTGAGGCTCGTTAAGTGGAGTATCCCACTTGAGTGCATGATGCCAGTGTTCCATTATCTAAACTAGATGCTCATTGACTTTCAGGTGGAATTTAAACTGTTGGTTTTGACCTACAAAGCCCTGAATGGCCTGGGGCCTTCCTGCTTTATGGAATGCGTCTTCCTGAGCTTTTCTGCCCCAAGAAGTGAAGAAAGATACCTACTGTTGATTTTTAAAACAGTCAAACTCATCCAACAGAAGTGAGCCCTTCCCTCCAGCAGAACTGTCATTGGGCTGGGGGCAAAAATGTGACTCTGGACTCCATCTTATTCCTGTAAAATTCCACAAGCAGCATGGCAAAAGCCAAAGGACATACAAGGCAGCTGCACAACATCCATTTTGTCTTTAGTCTCCAGCCTGCCTCTGTTTCACAGCTTCTGTTCAGTTGTAGATGAGTTGATCCAAAGAACTGAGACCCATCCAGGTACTGGATGTACACCAGAGGGTTTATACAAGCCTGCAAAAAACTCCACAATTCTACTAGAAATCTGATATGCATGGACTTTCAAATCAATTGTATTTGTCTGATTGCTTTAAACCTTTAACATTTCTCTTATAGTTTTTCTTTCTTTTTACAATAAACCTTTAGTAAATAAAACTAAAGAACTGGCTGGCAGTGTGGTATTTTGGATATATTGATCTGGATCTGTGGCTGACCCTCTGGGGTCAGGAGAAACCTTTTTGGTAAAGACCATAGAGTTTTAAATAACTGGTCTCTTTACTGGACCTAGTGGCCTATTGGGAGCCAGAGCCTGAAATGCAGTGAAGGGGGCTGTGTGTATTTTTATTTTGGCTTCTTGATAACCAGTGTGGGGGAATCAGAAGCACTGTGTGTATGGTTGGGAAGGCTGACTTCAGTGTCATCCACCAGTGCTGGGAGAATCTGCTCTCCTTTTACAGCCTGCCCTGCCCTTGGCATTTTCAGGTGGCTACCCTAGGCATGGATGCGTCAAACCCTATACTTATTTTTTGACAGCAAGGTAAGGTTGAAAGTAATGGAAATTTATCCACCTGGAATTTTAAGAAAGCTAACTGGGAGCTATTTACAAGTAAACATACAGAATTTGTGAATAATCATTTTGAGTGATGACCTGGAGAATTTCAGTGATGTGTAATAAAGGGGTTAAGAGCAGCAGTTACTGTAATTATACTTAGTTTATTGAACTACCGCAAAACTAAAAACTCACTTCCATGCTGGAATGGGGAATGCAAAATGGCAATTTTTAAAAAAAGGAACAAAGCCTATAAAAAGTGAAAAATATAATGAATAGTGAAAGTCTAATGAGGTATAAAAGAAGCAAAGCAGTAGCACAAAGAATTATAAAACAATCAAAGAAAGAGAGTTGGAGGAAGTACAGTACAGTGGGTGAATACATAAAGATATCAAGACATCAGAAATATATGGGCAAATTAGAAGAATGAATGGCATTCAGACTAAGCGTCACCACATCCCAGCTCTTATTGGGACTAACATAGGTCAAAGTTCTGATAATGAGAAAGTAGAAGCTTTAGCAGAAAGTTTCCAAAGCGGGAGTAATGATGAAAATCAAAGCGAAGTTTTCCACCTGATTAAAAATCAATTCCCTGAAGAAAGTCATGGTCTATTAGGTAGTCGGGGTAAACATGAAGATGCTATACTGAATCAATGGTTTTACATGCAAACTTGAGAAACTACTGATATAAGCAAGAATACATCTCCAGGTAAAATAATGCATGTAAAATAATGTTTAAATAGCTCTCTGAAAGCAGTTTGAGGGTTCTGTTGAAATTATACAACTCTATATGGTGTAAAGGCATGATACCAGTAAGGTGGAAACATGCTGTAGTAATTTCAGTACAAAAACCAGGCAAACTATCCACAAAAGTGGATGCTTATAGACCAATTGCCCCTAAGTGCTATCTGGATAAAATTATGGTGAGAAATGTAAATGAAAGATTGGTTGTTTATAAAAAACTGTCTTTTTATATAAGGTGCACAGTGATTTTAGGAGAAGAAGAGGCATCATTGATCATGTTGTTAAATTAGAAACTGAAATACAAAACCAAAATGAGGCCCAAAGATTTCATGCTAGCTGTCTTTCCAGATACTGTAAAGGTATATGACATACTCTGAAAGGAAGACTTTTTGTACAAAACAGGTACACTAAGCATAAGGGGAAGAATGTACGGGGTGGATCAGAGAATTTTTGTGTAAAAAGCCCATGCAGGTCAGAGCTGGGAAAGGTATGTTGCATATATGTAATATTTTGAAATGGCACTCCACAAGGAAGTGTTAACAGCCCAACCTTATTTAGTGTTATGATAAATGATCTCCCAGAACAAATAAGTGCTGGGGTAGGTATCACTCTATACACAATTGATTGTGCTCTGTGGATTAGAAGCAGGAATATTGAGGTGGTGGAAAAGACAATCAACAAAGTTTTTACAAGAGACCTTGGACTGGGGAAATGCACGGGGTCTCAAGTTCTCCATTGCTAAAGCCCAAGGACTGATCTTCATAAAAAGGAAAGTTATAAAGGAATGTAAACTGTACAGGTGCTGGAACAATTTTTATAGCAAGGGTGCCGAGAGCCATTAAACCAAACTGTAAACCCTGTGTATGATGGAAACCACTTCAAACCAGAGGGTGGGGCACAAACTGTATCTGTATGGAGAACATATAGATATTGTTAAAAGATTCAAATTCTTAAGGGTAATAATTGATACCTCATTACTTTTAGAAAGATCATTTAAACTATGTTAAAGATAAATGTACAGGCAAGATTAACCTCCTTAAACGTCTTGCTAGACTAATGGGGCCGGGGGGGAAAGATAAGAAAACACTGCTGACCATATATAGAGCCTTAATTAGACCAGCTATTGATTATGGCTGCCACGCTTTTGGGTCAGCATCAAAATCAGAGCTTAAAAATTGGATTTAACACAAGCCTGGGCACTACACATTGTATGTGGTACATTTATTACAACACCTATATGCATGCTACAGGTAGTTTTTAGTGAAATGCTAATTACACTGTGAAGGAAGTACTACACCTAACTTTCTGGGCCAAAGATAATGGGAACTGCAGTGATGAAAGTACCAAACAAATACATGCCTATTGAATTCCTAATAATCCTCAAGCTATAGCACATGATGTTCGAACTCCACATGCTATTCAAGTGAAAATGTGGATGCAGGAGTGGAAAGACAAGGAAAACCTGAACAAAATAAAAACTTCTAGTCCTGGGAAAATTAGTTATGGATGGAACATTGCATGTCCAAATGTGGATTTAAACTTACAGGTAAAAAGGAGACCATAGATATTAAAAATGAAATGTACCAGTATATTGATGAAAAGTGGAATCAGTTTTGTCAAATATATATAGATGGGTCCAAAAAAGAGAAAAACAGTAAGAGTAGGGTTGACATTGTATACCAAAATTGGGAATTAGTACATCTAAAAGAATATCCGATTATGTAGCTGTCATGACAGCCAAACTAGTAGCAATAATGCTAGCATTAAATTGGATCTGGGATGTATGCCCAGCATCATTTTTTCAGATTCTATCTCAGGCCTTATGGCGATAAAAAAGAATGTCTCGGTATGTAGAAGTGATTTGATCAAAAATTTTATTTCTAATCACTGAGTTAATACAGAGGGGATACATGTTGCACAAGCCTGGATCGCAGCACATATTGGGATAATAGGGAACGAAATGGCAGACAAAGCAGCCAAAGACACTGTAAGAACTGGCAGGATTGACACAGAAATACCCTTGAGTAAACAGGAATTCAAAGCCTAGTACAGAAAAATCAGGACTATCAAAAAATGTAGCTGAGGCCAGATCTACACTATAAACTTACATGGGTATATACTATGTTGCTCAGGGTATGAAAAATCCACAGTCCTCCACGACACAATTAAACCAACATAACCCCTGATGTAGACAATGCTATGTTGGCCAGAGGGTTTCTCCCATCAACATTGCTACTGATTCTCATGGAGGTGGATTAATTACACCAACAGGAGAAGCTCTCCCGTCGGCATTGTGGCGTCTTCAGTAAAGCACTACAACAGGTGCTGTGCACCAGTGCACTTGCTCCATTACAGCATTTTAAGGGTAGACCTTCCCTCAGTAGAAAAAAAAGAGGAAGAAGATTTTTTTTGAATTGTGCCACAGAGTTGAAGATAAGGACATACTTCGGGGCCTGGATAGTACTAATGAAGTGCTTTTGTTTAGTGTATTAACTGGCCATTATGGTTTAAACAGAAGTCTTTGTCACATAAAAAGACAAATGTATACACTGTGTACCTATGTGTACACTGTGAAGTGGAAGAAACACTTGATCACCTTTTGTGGATAGGTAAGGCTTTGATAAAAAGCAGGGAAAAGCTTTCTGAGGCATTCAAATGTCTTAAGGTAACAAAAAGTACATTGTTAGTTAGTAAAAATATTGGGGAACTGGAGTATTATTTTAAAAAAAGTTATATTACCTGAAAGACACAGAGCAGAGGGATAGACTATAAACTGCTAAGTACTGAGGAATTCTAACTGGTGGTGGCTATAGACTGTTCAGTCAAGCTGTCTTTGCCAGAAAAAAGCAAAAAGCAGGTCAGTTCTTGGCTCAGACCGGAGGTGTGGGGAACAGTGCTCCTGTCTGGCCTGGAGATAAAGAAGAACCTGAGGATGCTGGCCCTGAGATAGGGCTAGAGATAAAACGGGCCCAGTAGGAAGTGGTCCAGGGAAATAGCAGTGACAGATTGGAGTGAGCAGTACATGGCTAATGGCTGCTGTGTATAAGGTCCCTGGATTGGACCCTGGACTAGTGTGTAGGCCTGGGTTCTCCGACTGGCCACGGTTAGTGGCAGAAACCTCAAGAGAACCTTATTTGGGAGCTGAACAAAGGGGCTGGATTTAAAGGGCTCAGAGCAGGGCTGGAGAAGACTCTACCAGAGGCAAAGAGACTTTTATTTGCTGGACTTTTTCATAGCCCTGATGGGGTTCATTTGGACTTGGTGACTCGGCTAGAGGGCCAAGTCACTGAAGACCTGCCAACTAGGCTGGCTGGCAACCTGCAGGGGGGGCACCACGGGTGAAAAAAGGACTGAAGTACCACAACTAGCTGGTAGGTGGCACTCAAGAGGTGAGTCCCTCATCCCAGGGTGTACGTCCAACCTACAGACAGTGTTTTGGGCTGCCCTTTAAAATAACATGCTTTTTCTTTAATGTTTGTTTTACATTGTATCGAAAATGGGCTATTATTTATTCTGCTGGAATGGAAAAGAGGTCTTATTTAGTATTACTCCACATGAGCTTAATTATGGAGCTGCTGTAGTACCTCTATTTATCTTCAATTTACCTTCCCCCATGATTCAGTCGAGCAGAGTGAAACTGATTAGGGTTGTCTTTGCTTCAGTCTGTTGCTCCTCCCAGTGCTACTGGGGAAGTGTGGATGGTTAGAAGTTGCAGAATTTTTCAATGTAGCCTGCATAGTGTGTAGCATTTACAAACTCAAAAGTAGAGTCAGGCCCCCCAAAACAATGAAATTGGCTTAAAAACCATGAGAATTAAAAATACTTTTTTCCTTCTGGGTTTTGAACCATTAGGGTACCCCAGAGTCACATTTTCAACATTTTTTGAGCAACCAGGAGGGCTAGACAATTACTTAAATCAAATCAAATGAACACGGAGATTGTCACAGATTCATCACTGAAGCTTTAAGAAAAAGATCACATATAGCAAGACTTCCGAGTAAAACTGTGTTGGAAACACTCTTGGGGGACCATGATCCCACTGCAGTCAATTACAAAGTTCCCATAGACTTTAAATGGTGCAGGATCAGGCCATACATTACATTACATTACATACATTTTTTCATTATTTTAAGCAAAATTGTCTTTCTGGTTGTCAGTAGGTATGAAATCATCTAGCAAAAGAAGCCTGAATAGCATTTATATGCTTTCATTAGAAAGAAGATAGAACAGCAGAGTATTTTTTAATCACACTTTGTGTGAATTCAATAATAAAAGGCTCCCAAATCTGCAAATCCTTTGCATATGTGTCTTATTGAGTGTGTAAGCTTTTCCATGAGCTAAAACCTCCCATATCTTTATGAGAGCCATTTATTTATAGTGGATATATGAGGGCTAAGCCGGGCAGCAGATCTGGTTATTCAAGTGATGGAAGTTAATTTAGGGACTGTTAAGTACTACTGCATGTATCCAGTAATGCCTTTTACTTTAAATTTAAAATTCGTTATCTGAATGTGAAACTGAGAAGTACTGAGATTCACTGCTAGTGCTACAGAACATTAAAAACTGACAGAAGAACCCTGAACTGCAGAAGGGGTCAGTTGCTGTTAGATCTCAACTGGGCTACTCAACCTGCAGCTTTTGAATCACATGTGAGGCTTCAGATCCTGGAATGTGGCTCTCTTCACAAGTTTGAGTGATGCCCTGATTGCTATATGGTTATTGGCCTGCCGGAAAGGACAGGGTCAAAGAAATGTGAAGTAAAATATAAACACACCATACATCTGTTACACTGGAAATTAAGGAATGTAAACAAATGCTGATGCTTTAGTGTGTTAGCTTTAGGAAAGTTATTTTAATGGAGCATGGTGATGATCAATGCCATTAATCATTTTATTATAAATGTACACTGATCACTTTTCTGTTCTAAGTACATTTAAACTTTTTGTACCTGTCTGCATCTCCATTCAATGTAGCATTTCTTCTTTTGTTATAGATTTGCACATCCCTGGCTTAGAGATACAGCTTTCTGTAACTATAGCTAAATCCCCAATATTGTCCTCCTTCAGTGTCCCCTCTTAAAACTCATCTGTTGTTATGCCTACAAAACACTCAACAGTGGTAGGCGAGTCTGCTGCTTATTTTGTCCCAGCTCAGACCATTTTTTTTCCTAACATGTGCCATCTCCCTAGCCCTTGGCAGCTGAGCTGTTCTTCAGCTGGCCAGCCTATGCTCTGTTTCCCCTTGCTCCCTTGACTGCAAACTGGCTTCCAACTCTGGCTCCATGATGTCCTGAGAGTGGGCTCCATGGAACAGTACAGGGCACGTGCATTGCAATCCAATCCAATTAATTCACAGTTGTGGGCAAAGCTGGGGAGCAAGATCCAGCTGCAGGCAGGTCCCATCAGGGCAGGGTGACGGATGGTAAATCGTAGAATGAAAGGCTGCAGCAACACGGCTGCATTACATAGCATCACGGGAAAAAAACAAGCCGAAAACTGAACATGGAATCGTAGAGTTCACAGGGCCATGACTGGGGCAGGCCACCTCCGCATTGCTGAGCTACAAGGCTGCCTGCAGACTGAGGCAAACCTTTCTCCAGCAGTAACAGCAGAGTCAACTTTTTGAAGCTTTCCTCCCCCAGCAGGAGGGACAGCACCCCAACTGGCTTTTTTTCTTTTTCTTTTTTAAAGGGAAACTGAGATCGCGGGGCCTCCTCCTGTGACAGCGCCCACAGATGAATGCCACCAACCGGGTGCCACCCTCGGGATGAACCTACGGACGCAACGAGGGCCAAACATGCTGCTGGGGCGGGCATAGCTGGGGGGGGCCTCGCTGCCTTTTCCTCCAGCATCAGGGCAGCCGCCTGGACGGCAGAGGCCATGGAGGGCTCAAGGGCCCTAGGAGCCAGGTCCCTAAGGCCCCCACCTCAAGGGCCCACCAATCACAATGGCCCCCTGGTGCACAGCCCAGGGCAGCAGCCAGGGGCGCCGGGGGCGTGGCAGCTTGGGGGCGGGGTCTTGGCTGCAGGCTGGGCGCCTGGGCACCCAGCAGGGGGCGTGGCCGGGGCTGCATTCCACGGGGCGGGGCGAGGGCGGGCCTGGGAACGAGGCCCCGCCCCTGCCCGCCTGCCGCGCGCCCTCCCCACAGCAGGGGGCGGGGCTGAAGTGAGAACGAGGGGCGGCTCCTCGGCCGGCCCTTCCGGGGTGTGCGGCGGGCCGCGCTGCATGCCGGGAGCTGTCGCTTAGGACACCGGTGTAAACATGGGCGAGGCGCGGGCCGCGCGGCGCCCTCAGCCCGGCGGCAGTGGCGGTTACTGCGCGGGGCTGGGCAGCCTCCAGCTGCGGCTCCGGGACAGGTGAGGAGCCGGGGTCGGCGCCGCCTCCTCCGGCCGCTCCAGGCCCCGGCGGGAGCCGCACCGAGCCCGCCCTCCCGGCGCGGCCCGCGGCTGCCCCGCCCCGCCCGTGTCCGTCCGTCCGTGCTCCCCCCCTTTCCTCTGTGCCGCCGTTGTCCGTCCGTCCGTCCCTCGGCCCTCCTGTGTGACCCTCCCTCCTGCCCGCCCCCGCCCAGCGCCCCTCGCGTCCCTGTTGTCTCCCGTCTCCGTCCGCCTCGCCCCGTCTGGCAGGCCTCTGGCCACCTGACCGGCCTCCTCCGCCCCCCCCCGTCCCGGCCCGCGCCCGGGAACGGGAGCCAGGCTTCCGAGCCAGGCTGGTAAGGGCCGCGCCGCCGTTCGCCGACGTGCAGTCCGCCCGCTCACGTCCATGGCATCTGAACCCCGTTCCCGTGCCGCCGCCTTGTGTCCGCGAGAGACCGGCGGGTGCGGAGCCGAGAGCCCAGGGCGCTCGTGTCTTCGGCCCAGCTCGGCAGCTTGTGCTGTGTGCCCGGACCCCTTCCTAGCGTGGAACCGCACTGAAGCCAGTTGCGTAGACGCAGGGGCTGTGAACACCGAGCAAGCTGCAGAGCCAGGCGGGATCTGGGAGTTAAAGAACCAGAGTGTAAAAAAAAACCAAAGTCGGCTGGCTACTGCACTAAATAAAGCGCCTGCGGTTTGTAAACTCTAGCGCAGTGTCAGTGGTGGTTGCGCACACAGCAGGAGAACGTCTAAAGGCATCATTATCTGAGAGACGGAGGGGGGGGGAAATCATTAAACCATTTGTTATTAGGAGTGTTATGCTTGTTTTTTAAACAAGTGCATTTTGTCCTAAGCTACCTGATTATGTCGCTTTTATTATTTTGTTTTATTTCAGACCGTTACATTTTGCTTTTGAGTGCGAAGTACATACACAGATTGTTAAACTTTTAAAATTAATTATTTAGCTTTAACACCCCACTTTTGTGATGTGTAGGCTGGCATTGTGAATGACTTCTATAACAGCTGTTGATCTGTTATTGATATTCTGAGCTTTTCAAGTGAAGCAGGTGGCACTTTGACTTGGCCCTGTTTTCAAAATACTTTTAAACAAACATGATGCAGGGATGGCTGGGCCAAACTTGTGTGCTGCTGTGACCCCATGCACCAGTGCCTGGACTGAGGAGCCTTTAAAATTCTGACTCCTTGAGTAGAAGAACCTTTTTAAGGCTACCCAGTTGAATATATTTTTAAGCACAATGTAGATGATCATGCAACTGGATATAAGTAGTTCCTTCAGTTACACAGTGTTTGTGGATTTAAAAAAATCACCTGTCCAAGATCTTGGTGGTAATCCAAAAAATGATCTAAGTAACAGTATTTACTTGTAGCTAGCATATCATGTCCTTAAAAATATACTGCTGACAACTTTAGCATTTTTCACACCTATTGTTTCTAGAACAATTATTGATATAAAGATTAAAAGCCATGAACCAGGTACTTGGCTTAGTGCCTTCCTCTTTGTATCACTTTGGAGGGGAAAAGAGGGATGGAAAGCTGGCTTGAAACCAGGTGGTGAATCCTGTTGCACAGGGGAAACCCCAGGTGGCATAAAGCTGGGAAAGTAGGCTGTATGCCATTTGCTTCTTACATTCTCTCCTTGACCCCATGCCTACTACAGAGAATGTGTCTGGGAAATTTTGTGCTGATGATCCTGTGCCATTGAAACCACCCATCATTAAGATGCTGTCACCAGCTGCTGTAATTTTAAAGCAACTTTGTGACCCCCCACCCTCTGTCATGATAAGGATAAAAAATAATGTCACTTGTGTCACCCTCCCAGGTCCTGTACCAAGTATTGCTTGGCCAGACCCAAGGATATGGCTGAATAGCTCTGTCTAGTTTTTTTTAAACAAAATGTCTTTAAAAAAAAAAGAAAAAAAGAAGTAATATCCAGTGGGCCTTGTCCATTTAGCACACACTCTTTCCCTCCTCTCCCCCTTTTGAAAAGAAATGAAATGAGCAGGTCTGTTTACTTTTGTGTTTGGGCCAGTATTATCAACGGTATTAACACCAGAGTTTGTTTTAGCTTGTTGCTGCTGCTGCAAAGGCATCTGCCACATTGCCTTTGTGCAGATCCTATGTGAGCACTGGCCATTGCAAAAATTTGTAGTGATTAAGTGGTATTTAAAAAAAAAAAAGTTTAGAATCTCAGGATTTTTCTCAGTAGATTAAGGCTACATTTTTCACAAGCATCATGGTAATTTAAGAACCTAAGTCCTAAACTTAGATACAGGGTAAAATTTTCAAAAGCACCTATTTTAAGGAATGTTTAAGGAATATGGCAACTAAATCACCTGACAGCTTTGCATCACCCAGTAGTTGCTTACGTTCTTCCCTTAAGTGGTACTGGGACAGTATTGATAGGACACGGGCATAAAAGGGGTCTGCTACTTGGTTATGTTTCTCCCCCCCATCTTATTTTTTCTGAAGAAGAGATTTCCAAGTGTCCTTCCTTCTCTACTTTTCAATTCCTCCCTTTATCACACTCCTTTTGTGAGACATTTCAAAAATAAACCACCAAGACTTGAACATACAATAAAAATCCACCACTTGCATGAAGACCCTCTCCCTGCAATGAACAAGGATATACATTATTGTTGAATGTATGAGATGATATTTTGGACTGTACCGTCTGGTCCTCATTCTCCTGGGCCCTGCACCTTGTATTAGTAATTTCAGCCTATGCAACATTGATATAAAATGTTGCCATTTGCCTAAGTCACCTGTGCACAGGTGTTAATTGCTATGCTAGGTGCAAGACTGTGGAGATTCAAGCCCTGGTGTCTAAGACAGTGAGCTCATTGGAGGATGCATTGTCTTCTGTATTATGTACAGATCTGAGCATGTTGTGATTTCTCAACAGTTAATAAATAATTTTGAATGACTGTTGGTGAGGATCAGGATCTTTTTAGATGAGGTGTAAAAATCAAGTTGATAACTTATATAGCTAAGTACTGCATTTAGCATTGTGACTGATTTTGCCAATTACCTTTTGCTTCTCACACAGTGAGGGCAAATGCTTCATGGGAAGGAGAATGTATATTAAATATGGGGAAAAATATTAAATTGTCCTCTACAACAGGATTTCAAAATGACAGGCTACTAATTATCTTTCCTTTTTGACAGATATTTGCATGCACCAGTCATACACAGTCCTGGAGAATAGGCTTGAATCTAGCTGTCCCAATTCACGCATGCAGACATTTTGCTAAAGGAGATTTTGACAATAACAACTTTCCTGGAGTAGAAAAGTAGAAAAGTCATACTGCCCCAACAATTTATTGCCTCTCTCAAGTCTCAATTGCTCTCTCTGAGTGTGTTAACTTTTATAGTTCTGAAGAAATCATATTTTTCATCTGGAAATTTAATCAATTTCTTGTCTAATATAAGGTTTTCTGCCTTATTTTACAGCGATATGAGGAGATTGCAACTTTGAAGCATCAGGAAATACTAGTTTTTCAGCGAGACCTCAGTGCAGCCTTGTCATTCACATTAACGCTCCCTGAACTGGTTCCCCCAAGCAGTCCTACATTAGTAAGCTTGGATGCTACTTTGGTTGTGAAAGACTAATTAATCAATATGAGGATGGCAGACTAGGCAACTGTAAAAGAAATAGATCCATCTTACTTATATGGCCCTCATTACTGTTGTATGTGAGCATCACACAATCGTCTACGTACTTGTCCTTGCAACACTGTATGAGATAGGGAAGTACTGTTACCCCTGATCTGTGGATGGGCACTTGAGGCACAGAGTCTAAGGGCTTGTCTCTTTGCAAACTTAGTTTGTAGCAAGCAGGGATGTAAATCTAGCGTGTGCTAACCTACCATAAACTGTGTTCATCTGGACCCTGTTGCTGCACATTAAAAGCTCCCTAGTGCTCTTTGATATACTTCCATTTCAAAGCTGGGTAGATCAAAGTGCATCAGGGAACGTTTAGTGCACGACATCAGCATCAACATGGACTCTTATTGTGTGGCAGGCTAGTGTGGGGTAGATTTACACCCCAGTTTGCCATGAACTAAGTGTTTGTATAGGCAAGCCTTAAGTGATTTGCCCACAGTTACACAGGAAGTCTGTGGCAGTACAGGGAATTGAATCTGCATCTCCTAGGTCTCAGATCTGCACCCTAACCACTTGATCATCCTTCCTCTCTGGAACTTGAAAAAGCTGTGTGGCTTGAAAATGACTCCCTGGTAGAATGCTCAGCCGTGCTAGTCTTATCAATTAAACAAAATGTTTTACATTATTGTAAAGAGCCCGTGCTCCATACTGCAAAACAGGGTGAGCCAAAGGGAAGCCTCAGACTGACTGACTTGGTCTTTTACCTGAAAAATAAAGGTGTCTGCAGTGTGGTGTGGCTTAGAAAAAGACACAGTAAGTGGTTTCATTGATACTATCTGCATTAAAAAAACTATGCAAGCCCTAAAGTGACTACCTCTGACTGATTGATATATATGGTATCAGGCTTGGACATAATTTATTAGGCAAAGTTACATTTCAGGCTACTGTAGGCTTTTATGATAACCATTTAGAATTTCCTGGATGATGATACTCCAGACATTGACTATCTAATCCCTAACATTTTGCAATTTTGTTTCATGGAACTCCAAGAAGACCCTACATGCAGTAAAACCTTTTTAGACCCTTATTAAATCAAAATATCTGACATACAAGACAGATATAGGGATGGTGGGAAATGCAAGTGGGATCAAGGAAAATGACAATCCTCAAAATCCAAATATAGCAATATAATATGTATAAGCAATATATTTCCTGTTGACATTTTAGCTGTTGTAGCGGAGAGTGGAAAATGGCATTGTAGCTTTAAGCTACAGTGCCCCCAGGCTGGGACCAGATATTCATGACTGAATCAAGAGCCGCTCAAAGCTAACAATGTTAGGAACTGTTAGGATGGGGAGAGAAGACAGAAAATATCATAATCCCCCTACATAAATACATTGACTAGCCACACCTTGAATACTTCATGCAGCCCTAGTTGCCCCATCTCCAACAAATAAATTAGAATTGGAAAAAGTACAGAGGAGGGCAGCAAAAATGAGTAGGGTCATGGAAAAGCTTCCATCTGAGGAGAAATTAAAAAGACTAGGACTGCTCATCTTAGAAGAATAAAGACTAAGTGAGGAGAGGAATATGACAGAGGTCTATAAAATCATGATTGGTGTGGAGAAAGTGAATAAGGAAGTGTTGTTATTTACCCCTCAGGTAACATAAAAACCAGAGGACACCCACTGAAATTAATAGGCTGCAAGTTTAAAACACACAAAGCAAAGTATGTGGCATTACACAAGGCACCTCGGTCTCAAGTGAACCCTGACAAATGCATAGCTGGAAACCAGTCTGTCTCATCTGTGTGTTTAGTCGTCTTAAAATAGATGTTAGTTTATCAGAATATTTTTGGTGTTTAGACTTTATGAAACACTTGTCTGATGTTGCATGTACTAATCTCACTTATGACATCGATGTCTCCTACTATAAGTTGGTAGTAAGCGTTTGCATTGTAATTCTCTGCATGAGTGTAAATCACCAAACAGGAAAGAGGCATTAATTAATATAAAATGCTGGCTGCCTACAGAAGGTGTTAAGTTCTGCCCACCAAGAAGATCCTTTGAAATGAAATAAACCATTGTGAAACAGCAGAGAACAAATTCTCTGTTAATTGTATTCATTCCCCACCCATGAAGAGGAGAGGTGTGTGTGAACTCATCTCTTCAGCTTGAACTCTGGGAGGAAGAGACTAAAAATCCCTAAAAAGAAGAAACTGTATCTCTATGATGCTTGGACTTTGGGAGGGCAAGTTTCCTAAGCATAAGCAAGGGATCCCCAGCTGTTTATCCTGGGTAAGCCCTAAAGGGTGCATAGAGCTTGCATATTACAGCAGTTTCTACCACTTTTTGGAATCTAAGACTGTAACTCATTTGTGGGTGTGTTTGTTTCTTTAACCTTGTAAATAACTCTCCTATTTCTTGAGTTAATAAATCTTTAAATAGTTTATTATTGGACTGGCTACATGTGTTGTTTTTGGTTTGAGCTCTAAGGTGCAATTGATCTAGGATAAGTGATTGGTCCTCTTGAGATTGGGAGTAACCTGATTATTATTATGACTTTTGGTATAAGGGACTTTTTATCACAAAAGCAGGTTTACATGGCTGGCAAGATAGATTGGTATACCTATGGGGACTGTCTGTGATGCCACATTAAGGCTGGCATAGTGCCTGAAGAGTTTACGTTTAGGCTACGTCTATACTGATGGCGGCAAATTCGCAGTGTGGATGGCACGCTGAACAGACGCAGCAAAGTCGACGGGAGATATGCAAGTGATGTAAAAAAATTGTGTATCTCCTATCGACTGCCACCGAATCCAGAAGGTAAGTGTAGACCAGGCCTTAATGATTAGTTGGTGAAATCTAGATCTAAAATAATAGAACTCAACACTAGCTTGGAGCTTGTGCCTTGCTTCTTAACAGTCTGTCCGGAGGTTGGTACCCTCGCTCTTGAGCCACTTTAGACAGCATGAAAATATGTCCAGACAATGCACAGTCAAACTGTGGCACTTGTTGCCAGGGGATGTTATGAAGGCCAAAAGTATAACTTGGTTAAAAAAGATTTAGATAGATTCTTAGAGGATAGGTCCATCAATAGCTATTAGCCAAGATGGTGAGGGATGTAACCCCATGATCTGGATGTCCCTAAACTTCTAAGTGCCCAAAGCTGGGACTGGGTGAGGGGATGGATTATTCTGTTCCTTCTGAAGCATTTAGCACTGGCTGCTGTCAGCAGACAGAATATTGGGCTAGATGAACCATCAGTCTGACCCAGTATGGGAGTTACGTTCACACAAAAAAGCCAGAGAGAGAAGTTTGCACTGTATAACTTTTAGCCCTGTGGTTAGAACATTAACCTGGGCTGTGGGAGACCGAGGTTCAATTTCCTCTCTCTTCCAGGAGGGAAGAGGATTTGAAGAAGGATCACTCACCTCTGAGGTGTGTTCTAACTACTGAGCTATGGGCTACTCTGATGTGGGGGCTCTGTCTGTCTTTTCTGTGGAAGCTATTGGACTGTGGCTGACTAAAGAAAATGATTGGAGGAGAGAGACTGGATATGGGGTTTCCCAACTACTGGGCTACAGAGTCATGTTTACACTCATGCTCTGATTACTGGGCTAAAAGTTATAAGGTGGGCTCCTGCCCCCTGGATTGTGAATGGGACCTGATCCACTAGGTAACCTCTAAACATGCTTCCTAGATTGGCCCCGGCTTGTGACTTAGTTAGCCGAATGCTATTGTTCGCCTGTCTTCTCCTGGTTTGTGATTTGCTTTGGGGTTTAGGCTGGAGGTAGGTATCCACACTTCTAGAAGGAGAAAGCAGTGTGCATGCTCAGAGACAGAAACTTAGATGCTGAGTTAGTTTAGGGTCCTACAGGGTTCCACAAGAATTTTGCAGATTCTTGCACACAAGACTGCAGTGGAGCCAAAACTGGGACATCGGTGCCAAAACCTGAGACTTAGACACTTAACTCTGGTGTTTAGGAAACCTAAGTACATTCATAGATCACACCCTCAGACCACAGTCATCTTCAGACATTGGTGGAGGCAGACTTGTAAGATGGATGCCTTGTTCCTGGCAAGCAGAAATGCATCTTTTCTTCCATCAATCTCCTATATATGGTGTCTTGTCCAGAAGGACAAGACTAAGTTTACATTAATAGTGATTCCAAGCTTCTTGGTTTCCTAAGCTCAGTGTGGAAACCTGAGAAATTCTGTTATTCACTAAACTTGTACCGCAAACATCTTTGATGTATTCGGAGAGCCAAAAGTTGAACTTGTCGATCTTGAACATGGTAGTAGAAATCAGGAATGCAATGATTTGCAACAGTTTGTAAACTTGACATTCAAAGCCAGAAAAGATTTTGAGGGTGCATAAGATGATTTTGAGTACTTTCTTTGCTATATGCAGGATTAATACATCCACTATATTAGACTTTTTGCTCATGCAGTGTAATTGTAAGCATGTTGGTTCTAATATATTAGAGAGAAAAGGTGGATAGTAATATATTTTATTGGGCCAACCAACTTCTATTGGTGAGAGAGACAAGTTTACACAGAGCTGCTCTTCAGGTCTGGGAAAGGTACTCAGAGTTGTACAGCTAAATAAAAGTGAAACAGATTGTTAAGCATAAGGAGTTAACACATGTTGCAAGATGAAGTGGGCAGTTAACACCTTTGTAGGACAAAGGAGGGTTAATGGGTTACAGATTGTTGCAATGGGCAATAAATCCAGTGTTTTTATTCAGTCCATGATTTTTAGGGCAGGTCTACGCTTAAGCTGCATCGCTGTAGCACTTTAATGAAGATGCTCTAAGCTGATGAGAGAGAGCTTCTCCCATTGGTTTAGTTAGTCCACCTCCTTAAGAAGCGGAGCTATGGATTATTCACACCTCAAGTGACGTAGTTATACCAAAGTAATTCTGTAGTGTAGACCAGAGCTAAGTATCTAGCAAAATTTTAAATTTAAACTCCCAGGCTTGTCTTTTGAAGGTGTTGTGCAGGTTTCCTGTGAGGATGCGGACTGATAGATCAGCTAGGGAGTGATCGCTTTGTGAAGACTGTTTACCTATGGGTGATATGGTGTTTTTTCTTTTATCATTTTTCTGAGAGTGTTAATTCGGGAGCATCATGACTGTCTACTTTCACTCACATAGTTATTACTGAGGCATTTAATGCACTGGATGAGGTACACCACATGTTACAGTAGGCATGTATAGGCCCAATGGATTTTGAAAGGTGTGTTGTAGGGAATATTGATCAACATAGCAAAGGAGGTCCGTCTAAAGGTTTTGCATTTGTTAGGGCTAATCACTTAAAATACAGCAACACAGCTGTATCGATACAGCTATGCTGCCGAAAGAGCACTTGTGAAACTGCATTATGTTGACAGGAGAGCTAACAAAGTCCCACTGACAAAACCACCTAAATGAGTGGTGGTAATTATATCTATGGGAGAGTGTCTCCTGCTGGCCTGGCGCTGTCCACACAAGTGCTTATGCTGGCAAAACGTATGCTGCTCAGGGGTGGGGTATGTTTTTTTCACACCCCCGAGCGACAAAAGTTTTGCCGGCATAAGTGCTAGTAGAATCATAGAATATTAGAGTTGGAAGGGACCTCAGGAGGTCATCTAGTCCATCCCCCTGCCCAAAGCAGGACTATCCTCAGCTAAAGCATCCCATCCTGATCGAGTTGAGGGATATGTTGTCAGTTGTGTCAATGGGGTCATGATACTCATGATTCTGGTGTCAGGTGCTGACTAATACATGACCTCTGTCTTTTTTGTGCTGATTGTGAAACTGAAGCATTTTGAGGCATATGCAAAGCAGTCCACAATAAACTGAATGTCCTCAAGTATGTGTGCAATGAGAGTACAGTTGTCAGCAAACAGGAACTCTCTTAATAGCTGTTTGAGTACCTTGGCGTGGGCCCTGAGTTTCTGTAGATTGAATAGATCCCCACCCAGTCTAAATCAGATGTGTATGCCTCTAGCAAAGTCCTGCAATGCGAGCAGCAGCCTGGCTGAAAAGACAATGGCAAAGAAGACTGGAGCCATTACGCATCCTTGTTTGGTGCCATTGGTGGCAGGGAAAGGCTTTTGGTGAATCGTGGCTCTCCATCATTCCCTTGTGAAATGAGTAGATGACAACAGCCATCTTTTTTGGACAGTCAGATTTATGAAGGAGTTTCCATAAGCCCCCATGATTCATCGTGTTAAAAGCCTTAGTTGGGTCAACAAACACCAAGTACAGGTCCTTGTTCTGTTCACAAGACTTGTCTTGTATCTGTTGGGCTGCATAGATCTTGTCAATGGTGCCATTGCCAGCACGAAAGCCACATTATGACTGACTACACCAAGTCCACTGGGCAAGAGATAAGCCTGTTGAGCTCAACCCATGCAAGGATCTTTCCTGCTATAGACAGCAGTGAGATACTGCAATGGTTGTCACAGCTAGATATGCCTCCCTTCCTTTTGTATAGTTGGACTATGCAAGCATGGTACCCTGTCCCCATATAGCTTTAAAAAGGCTGGTGAGTTTTCTGACCAGATGAGCACATCCACATTTGTACACTTCAGGTTGCATGCCATCGGGACCCTGCAGACTTGCCTGTGGATCATTGCTTGATGGCCTTAGTAACCTCATCTAAAGAAGAGTCTCTGGATGGCTCCTCCAGGACAGGATGCTGTGGCAGTGAATCAGTGGCTTCGCTGGACATAGTGGACTGACACTGTGCTCTGCACAGTGCACGCTTTGTTGCATGCTTCCTGCAGTTCTGCAGGCTTCTGCTTGCACATTATTCTTCATAATCACACTTATTTTGGTACATCAGTGACATCATGGTTAAGGCTGCCAAAGAATTTTCCTTTTAGTGATACCTTTGTAATTTGCTCATTCTGTTCTGGTTTGAATGCTTTTGAAGGGATATATTGGAGGTTATAAATCTTAACATGTTTGAATTTTCTAAAATGTTCTTGGTTTCCAAAGTTATATATAGTTGTTTAAAAAATTGCAAGTTTGCTTCGCTGTCAGGCGGAATGGTGTCCACCTTTTCCCACAACTTCTTTAACTGTATGCTTTTGTGTGATGATAACAAATTCATGCACAAATCTGGAGAAACTTTTTCATCCCCTATTAAAAATGTAACTGTTTTGACTTACTGTTTACCATTTGGCAAATCTATTACTGTTCCAAAAGTTTATTTGGTTAATGTATTTGTCCAGTCACCAGTTTTGGAACCCCTCCTGTGGGGCTCTGTCTTCAGGAGGTTAATGTAGCATGGGGAGCCCAACAATATCCTATGATTTGTTTCTGGGTCACAGCAGTGGAAAATCTGCTTACATTACATTTTATTTCTTTGTAAGAAAGAAATCAACCATAGATGCTTATCTATTTAACTGTTAGTTTAACTGGAGAGCACTGCCAGTGTTCATTCTGTATTCCCAAGAGGAAGCTGATTTGCTGACAATTTAAGGTCCAGCTGCAATCATGGGCCACTGTACTAGGCACTGTACAAACACACAACAAAAATGTTGGTCCCTGCCCCCAAAGAATTGATACTGTGTTTTCTTTACTATTTTCTGCTTAAGTTGTACATCTGAACAATAGCTTGGTCATTCTGTATTTCCTTTCTTTTTTCTTTAGTGAAACAAAGAGGCTGGAACTGGAAAGAAAACTGTTTGAGTACAGCAAATCTGATGCATACATGTAAGCCTATTAGAATACTACTTATGCATAATTTTATTTTCGTTAGGACAATGTAGAGATCACTAAATGCTTTTGAAATAGTATTATAAAGTTTGTCTGTTTTTAAAATAATTTAATATTCACATGTTCAATACTATATAAGGTCTCATTAGATGTCAGTAGTATACACTGTGGATGCAAAATGCCTTTAGTTTCTAATGAAATGTAACCATATTTTCCTTACTCTGTATTATTGCTGAAACTTTGTTGTTGGTGTTAGTGACAGATAGCATAGTGACTTCGTTAGTCTTTCTTTCTGCAAAACTTTGGTGATCTAATTTATGTGAGGAAGCCTCAGACAATTGTCATAGAAGTTTACCACGCTGGGCACAAAGTGTAGCATTTTATGATAACTTAAAAAAGAAAAGAGGACGATATTTTACATGTCCCATAAAAACAAACAAAAACTGGGCCTGAGCAAATAAACCTGAAGTTCAGCCTTCCAGAATTCTAATGCTTTCCATAATGTGTGTGAATGAATCCCATTGAAGTAAATATAAGTAACCAATGTACATGAACGAGAATATTCTTTCTACAGTATATACTGACAGTCCTAGAAACTAAAAGGTGTGTGTTCATATGATGGGATCTACAAACCCCAGACAAAACACATATTGCAAGGCCAGCCCTGCCCGGACTCAACTGTGAGAAATGTCAGTCATGGAGAGATGCTCTTAGCTACTGTAGCTAATTAGGCCAAGCCCGAGCATTAAGAGGGAGGAAGAGTAAGAGTAAGGATAGAAGAGCTTGAGACTTCAAGGGAGTAACGACTCAGACCGCCTCTGAGAGCCTTGTAGCCGGAGATGGAAGCGCTGAGGGCCAAGGGCTTTTTGGCTCAGTTCTGCTGTTTGGTGATGCTGCCTTTTTTCTTGTTGATAGAATGTAAGCCTGAGCCAGGCTGCTCAAACTGGGACTCTGTACAAGGCTGTGCTGTTCCCTACCAATAGCTTCTTATACTTGACTTTTAAATAACTGAAATTAGAAAAAGCAGAAAACCATAACCACCCAGGAAATATATTAATAGCGAGGACAGGATTTTATTTTGATGAAACAGATGACTGCTTCTTCCACAACTTGCATAGTCACAAGTAGGAATGAGCATGAAAAGAGAAGCACAGAGCTGGCAGTGGAGGAGTCAAAGCATCAGTGACAGCTACAGGAAAAACAGTCTTGTAGTATCCACAAAACTTTTCTTTTCTTTACTTCCAGCAGTCATGGGCAGTAAAGAGGAGCAGGAGGCAAAAACCTGTCTCTCTTCTGGCCAAATTGAGAATACTGGCAATTGTTATTTATGATTTGTATTATGGTATCACCAAGAAGTTCTGGTCAGAATTTGGACCCCACTGTGCTAGGTAGGCTCTGTACCAAACATATAGAAAGAAAGTCTTTACCGTGATGCCTGATATAAAAAGAATGAAGACTCTTTATTCTATCTCTTCTGAAAACACGTCTATGTAGAATTGTATCTTTGGAAAACTTCATGAGATATCAGTGGGTCTTTCTATTAACATATATACTCCTCTGGCCTAGAAGATTCTTCCTCTAAGAATAACTTTACAAATTACAACTTGAGAAATTGTCTAATATGTGTCAACTGAAAAGTACAGAAAATATCCCTCAGTTTTCATGAAACTTTCTCTAGTAGTAAAAGAGTTAAGGTAGGGAAAAATCATATGTAAATAAAACAGGTTTAATGGTAAAATGTATGGATTCAGTTCTGAAAAATAATGTATGAGAGATTGATGCTATTGAAATGCTCTGTATATTCAAAGTGAAATTGAATCACCAGGAAATAAAAATAAACCATCACTGTGTGTTCTGAAATAAATGATAGTAGGTCTAGACGGTTTTGATCTCTGAAGAACAAGGTGTTCCATTCAGCTAAATTACCTTCTGCAGGTTGCTGGGCCACAGAAGCTCCATAAGCAACTCTGGTTGCTCTGTTCCGATGGATACTTCCTTGTTGGGCAAACATGTAATGCTGATATGACCCTTTCTCTGCCTTCCCAAAGTTGAAACCACAAGAGTCAATCCAGCATGAATGTTCTTTTTTAAATCTATATATTTATAATTTTAAATTATTTTTTCCAAATACAACATGTATACCAAAATTCCAGATTCATCATCATACAGAAAGGAAATAAATAAGGTTTGGATGAAGGGAGGAGAGGAGAAGTGACATATCTATCTTCAGGGTCAATTTTAATAATAGAGCTCTAAAAACAGCCCAAATTGCTTTGAATTTTTTTTGCTTTCCCTGTCCACAGAATGCCAGTCATTCCTTAGCTGTAAGGTCAGTGATCTCACTGAACCTAGCAGTAATATTTGTGAGAATCGACTTTTCCATTTTTGCAGGAATAATTTTCTAGTGACCAAAGCTAGATGTTGGAACCACTCATGCTGCCTTGTTACCAGGTAATCTCCAGGTATCAGGAATATATCCAAGAATGAAATTTAAGGCAGAAGACTCCAACTTAGCGTCCAATATCAAATTGTTCCTTTGACCTCCTCAGACCAAAAAATCTTGATACAGAGGCACTCCCAAAATATATGTGCGAATGTAGAACCAAGGGAGTTACATTTCCATCAGTGGTCAACATTTATGAGGCTCATTACCATTAGTCTATGTGGGGCCCAGTATAGTAGAAAAAGCATCTTTTGGTGAATAAACCATAGTCTCAGGTCTATAGTTGCTTTTTTAACATTAGATACAATTGTCATTGTGTGGAGATAGTTATGTATCCAAATCTCTGCTCCAAGCAACTAAAATTACCAATCTTTGGCAGACTTTTTTGGGCCAGAAAATAGTAAAAAATTACCGCTGGCTGTGTAAATCCTTGATGTTTCCTCCAAAATAATAAAAATTCTGGGTTTTTTCCATCCAGTTCCTCCACATGAAGATTTTGCCTCTGATTTTAAGGATAGGATTGCTCTGCCTCTTCATGGAAGAATGGATGGAAGCAGAATTTTCTAGCCAAATTTGACCAAGCTTGCCTCACAGCCATGATTGTGGGAGCACTGGAGCCATCAAATCTATAATAATTTGATCCTACAATACCTGAAAGGGGGAGAGGGAATATTAAATCTTGTTCAGTCTGAACCCAAGGTTGAGGTCTGTGCAGTCATATCTAACAGCCACAAAGATGACTTGCTTAACAAAAAGGAGAGATCATTTTCTGAGGTGGGAGAACGAAATCCTCCTGGCAATACAGGAAGCTGTAATTTGTTCAGAGCCAGTCTAGATTTCTTACCTGCACCCCAAAGGAATATTCAGAGAATATTACTGAATTTCTTAAAATAAGCTTGAGGAATAGAAATAAGGAGACCCCTCCGGACACACGAAATTTTGGGGAAGAAACCCAGCGCGACTGTCCTTTATATCAGCCAAGCTCATAAGAATGATGATAGATGAGTACAGAATATGTTCAGTGTGTACCCTGAGGCTCTCATGCAGGGATGGGATCTTCCATAGTTTGTCAACAGTCAGCCTAGGGCTTCTTTTTAAAAAAAAAATCTGTCTGGCTTTAAACAACTCACAATTCTTGACAGCTCCAAGTGGATGGCTCAGAAGAGGGCAGACAGCTTTCCTGTGATGCTGTATGCATTTTGTCTGAATTGGATTCATATACTGGAAAAGAAATGTCTGAAAAGGTGTTGGGGGTGGGGGGAAATCCATATACGGCATTATTCACTCCCACAGACACTCACTCTCTTTCTCTCACTCTCTCTCTTTAATATGAATTTAGATGAGCTTGAGTTTCTCTGAGACCATTGGCAGTTTGGAAGACTCAGCAAACACCATTCCTTACGAACCAAACTCATTTTTAATATAAACTAATATGAAATGGTTGCAACTAGAAATTTAATGTATAAAGTCTGAAAATATCGAAGTGGATTTTTTTGGAAAGTTTGTTAAGCCACTGATTTCTGTGTCCTTTTGAGCAGTTTATTTTAAAATCAAATTTAATTCAAAGTTGCTTAGATGTAGCATCTTGTTGTTTACAATATAGTCTTGAATAAATTGCTCAAATCTATCTAGTAGAAAAAGAGTAATACTGAATACTATGTAGCATTTTTGCAAATCTCTCTCACATAAACTGATTCAAATTATTACGTGTCTGGTTTCATTTTACATTATAAAACCTGTTTTCCCCCCCCCCCATAGGGCAAAAATGAACTTTATAAAACTCAAAAAATACTTGAAAGAAATATGTGAACGACAAAAAAATGCTGCATTGCGAAACCAAAAGTTTTTAAAGGATTTTGATCGTGTTGAAGCTCAGTTTAGGACTTTTACAAGTTCAGAGGCACTTCAGCGATTGAAGGTAATACTTGTTTAAATATCATGACATAACCATTGTAATAATATAGAGGAAAGTAGATTGACTTTTGCAACATATTATGCACATTAAGATTTCAAAAGTCATTGGATCGTAATAACATATTTTTGCAGAGCTTAATGTATTTATCTCTTTGGGAGCAGAGAAAACTGGAATGAGCTAATGTGACCTTGTAGACAAATGGGTAGTTAGTAGTGCTTTATAAATTGTGGGTTTAGTTCTGTGAAGTGCTGGTTGTCACTTGTGAGGTGCCAAGCGCTCTCAAATCCCTTGGAAGCAAGGGGAAATTGAGGGTGTTAAGCACCTTGCAGGATTGCACTATGTGTTTGCAGCAATATTGTAGTTCACTGTTACCATGCCAACTATTAGCCAAGTAGATGCTGTTGTTTCATGATTAGCTAAATCGGATCTTTGGGAGGGCTATGCAAAATTTTCCGAATGATTTCTTTCTAAGATTTTGTTGTTTTCATTAGCTGTTTTTCAGTTTTTGTAACAAACCGTTATTACGTTTGGCATAGTAAAATTAAAACCATGTAATGAAACCAGCTAGAAGACCATCCTAGGATGGCTATAATTGGTGTTGTCTGTCTTGCTCAGCACTTTTCCTCTTACTCTTCTACATTTCCTCTGCTGATGCCATCTAAAGGGTTCTAAGTGGTGTTGCTATAGCGCTTTAGTGAAGACGCTTCTCCACTGATGGGAGATCTTCTCCTGTTGGTGTAGTTAATCCACCTCCCCGAGAGCCAGTAGATATGTTGATGGGAGAAGCTCCTGTTGACATAGTGCTGTCTCCGTGGGAGCAGGACCAGATTAACTCTCCTGTGGGCCCAGGGCTATTAGATTTTGTGGGACTCCACCACCACACTTGAGAAATGAGGATTTAAAATGCCATCGTCCTACCCTCCCCCCAAACTGTCCCCCCCACTCCTGTGCTCTGCACTCCCCCTTCCCCAGTGCTGCCCCATTCACAAAGAAGTTCAGTGTCCCCGTCCCCTGCCTGCCTCCTCCATTTCCCTGGGCTGCCCTCTCTACAGGAGCCCCCATGCTCGGCCCCTACTCGGGTCGCAGGGGATCCCTCGGGCTTTCCCCCATGCTATCCTTCTGCCTGGCAGCGTTGCATTGCCACTGCCCTGTAGAGCTCTTCCATCCATGCCTGACCCGTGCTGCCAGTGGCAGTGCCCGGCCCTGGCTCCAGGCAGGCCTGGCCAATGCGTCCCATGCGCAGCTGGCGGGGACTTGCAGTAGCTGTGTGGCAGCCCAGGCAGGTTGCTCCCACCTGGGGGCTCGGTGCTGAGGTGGATGAGCGATTGCAGCTGCCTGCTGTGACTCCAGGCAGGGAAGGTTCTGCAACCAGCTGGCCCGCACACCACGAGTCGGGCCAGCGGTGGCCAGTACCAGGCTCCCCTCTCCATCCACGGGTCCTGCTGGGGTCCCCCTTAGCCTGAAGTCCTGCAGCTCCTAAAGCACAGAGGCTTAGGTCAATATAACTACATTGCTCAGGAGTGTGAAAAATCCACACCCCTGAGTGACGTGGTTATACCGCTATAGGTCTGTAGTGTAGAACTGGCCTTAACCCACTGATAAGGCTGCTATGCTAGAGGTAGTGAGATCTAGAGGCAGTTTCCTGCCTTTCTTTACTGCTGCTGATTTATCCCCAGTTAATTGTTTAGTGACCGGATTAATTGTGACCTCAGATTAGCTCTATAGTTCATTTGCTTGCTTCATTCCTGTTGGTTATAATGCCATAATGTTTTAACTAAAAGCCAGTTCTGTGCTAACATTTTGATGGCAGGCACAGCAACAGAAACATGTGATTCAAATGAAATCACGCCTTTCCAAAGTTCATAAGAACTTTGCCATTGGGGTGATAAATACAGGGGGAAATAGCTCAGTGGGATGCTCTACCCCGTGTACTGTGGATATAGATTGAAAGTGAACTAATAGGAACATTTTAGCACCAAATGACCAGATTAAGTGGAACCAAAAGCTAGTAGAATTTACACTTTTAGGCTCATCTGTCATGGCTACTTTGATGTAGAATCAAAAAGAAACCTGATATCTCCCAGTCTGTCTCCCCATTCATACCCCTTACCAGCTATGATTGCAGCCCTGTTTATGCACAATAACTTATTGCTGATCTCACTGAATGTAATGTAATCAAATTATCCCAGTTTTATAGAGAGAAATTTTCTTCGTATGAAGGAGATTGTGAAATTAGTGTGAGCCAGTTCCACTTTTTTCATTTTTTACAAATTAAAGACATTTAATATGTAATATGTAAAACAATATAGTATTTTCTTACTCCTTCCACAGGCCAGTGACTTGGTACAGCCAAGACCCTTCTCTCCTTAATGTATTGCTTCTTGGTCTCTGTCTATCACTAGAAAGATCATTTTTATTTGACCTCAGGGGAGTGAGATCTTGCAATTAATTTAAGAATGGCAGATATCATTGCTATCTGAACTAGGGGATGCTGGCTCACATAATGTGGTAGTCGTGCCCAAAGGCTCTGTCATTTTGGTCATCAGTAACTTATTATGGAAGGTAATGGACATACAACTCCCCTGACCCTAAAGTTTTTATGGTAATAAAGAAATGTTATGCTTGTAAGAACAAAAATAATGTTTAATACTCACTTCATGGGTATTCTGAGAAAGAAGGATTAGTTGTCCATAAACCCCAGAATCTCCATAATTTTTTTCCATATTTAAATAAAAACTTGATGAATTCATTTGACTGCCCTACCCTGCCAACTCCTCCATTCACAAACTCAAGTAGTTTTTTACTTTTTCCTATGTAGTCTAGCTGGTTTGGGTCTGGGTAGCTGTGGTGGTCCTTTTTTCCCTTTCCCTAATTTTTTGTTGTAATTGTGTATATTCAATATTTGCTCTTCGTATAGTTTGAATGATTAAGATTACATTGCTCTTACAAAAACCTCAATAATGATCCATCCTGTGCCCTAGACTAAAGTAGCAATAAATGGCAAATGAATATTTCTGTTTACTTCTGTTTTTATCGTAATTAAATATTTGTAACAAAATGGATCAGAACTGTAAAGCAACATACTGCACATACAGATAGAAAGATAACTTTTTAACTGAATATATAACGGAGGCTATTTAGTTATTAAAAATGGTAATTTTGCAACAGAAGTACTTTCAGGTTCTAAATGAGCCAATGGAATTAACAGTCTTTGCTCTTGAGGTATGTTGTTGATCTGTGCTGTTTCTAACATATCGTCTTTATACACGTTAATGAGCAGTTTGGAAAAGCTGCACTCTAATAACTATCTTCAATAAAAAATAGCACTTTTAAAATCAGTTTTAGTTTATTTATTAAGCAACAGTTACCTGACACCTGCTGTGGCTGTAATAATACATCATTATCATTAGTCTAGTCAATTTTTTTATGAACATTTTTTACCTTTTCCCCCCCAAAGAAAGGTCAACGTTTTCTGATGTTTTTTTATGAAAAGTTTTGTTTAATCAAATATCCAATTTTCTCTTGGAAAAACAGTTCAGTGGGGAAATTTTTAACCAGCCCTAGTCACATAATATTGACATAGTGATTGGATTTTAATCTAATCCTACTAAATTGCGATTATTTCTACCTTTTCAAAACGTAGCTTTTGACACCAAGCAGAGGAGCAATATTTACAAATGTAGTGATTTGTTTACTGTTCAGGAATGTACACAGTGTGATCCAAGTATATCTCTAGATGATATTGGTCACAAAGGCCAAGGTTTTTTTTTTAAAACAAAATAAAAGGATGTTTACTGTAGGCTTCTATGTTCAGGTTTTGGAACCTAAACACGTGGCCTGATTTTTCAGAAAGAGTGACCAGCCCACAATTCCTGTGGCAGTCATTAGGAAGTAGGCTGAGAGTCTCAGAGATGTGAGGGGACTGAGACTCAGTGGGAGGAAAAAGGATAGCTGAGAAGTCCATACATGTTGGGAGCGGGGAAATAGGTAAGCATCCCTGAGGTAGAGAGAGAGATAAGAGGAGGTGTGAACATAAACAGAAGAAAAATAGAAAGGATGGAAAAAAGTGTGAATTTATAAATAAAAATAGAAGAGAAGGCAACAAAGGGGGAAAAGTAAAGGAAGAAATGATGCGCAGTGTAAATGTTAGAAAATTTAATATAGTAATAATTTCTAGCGCTTGTCCCTTGACACGCATTCCAAGCCCCTCATTAGGAGGCATTATGTGAATCCCACAGTTCATTTGCCTACCTGGGCCTATGTTTTCTTAAACTTGTCTGTGGAAATCAAGGTGATTTTGAACAGGAGTGTCAAGATGTCTTGACTGTTCAGAAGGCTTGTGCCAGAAGGGCATATAACTGTAAAAGATAAATGTCCGTGATGTGGTACAAAAGGCTTATCTGGATTATTTTATTATGTAGTTGTAGTGGTGGTCCTTTGTTCCCTCTCCCTAATTTTTTACTGTAATTGTGTGTGTTTAATATTTGCTCTTTATATAGTTTGAATGATTCTTTAAGATTACATTGCTCTTTCTGAAATAGCAAAGATGATCCAGTTTATGCCCTACAGTACAGTAGCAATAACTGCCAAATGAATATTTCTGTTTGTTTTCTGTTTTTATCATAATGAAATATTTGTAACAAAATGGATCAGAACTGTGAAGTAAAGTACTGCACATACAGACAGAAAGGTAACTTCTTCACTGAACGTTTTAAAACAAAGAGCTTGACTTGCCCACCTGCTTCACCTGGCAAGAGGTGGGGGACCTCCTCCTGCAAAGTTTAGCTGGCAGCTTTTACAGCCTTTCATGAATATGGTGAAGGTAGGCAGTTTTCAATGCAGGCCACAGACCTCTGGTTAATAAGGGGCTAGATATTTAAAAAAATAACAAGAGAAAAATATAAATAAATTTACCCCCTCTTGTGATACTACATATTAATGTGTCTGTGAGTAAGAACACAGGAATTTCCATACCGGATCAGATCAGTGGTCCATCTAGTCTAGTATTCTGTCTCTGACAGTAGCCACCAGTACCAGGTGCTTCAGAGTAAAGTGAACCATTCGGTAAGGTTTGAGGTTGGCATATGCTCTGAAACACAAGGGTTTGTATCCCTTTTAAAACACCTTTCAAAATGTAAACTGCTATAACCCTAGCTAGTCTTGTTATCTATTTGTGTGTCCAATCCTTTTTTGAATCCTAAGCTCTTAGCCTCAGTTATACATCATGGCAAAAAGGTTTCACAGCGTCATTTGACATTGTGTAAAAATGTGTTACTTTTTAATCACTTTTAAATTCGCTGCCTTTCATTTTGTTTGATGCCCCCTTGTTTTTGTATTATAGAAAGGGTGACTGGCAGTGCCTGATCTGCCTTCTTTGTACTATTCTTTACTTTCTATACTATTATCATATTCCGGCCTATTTGTCTTAAGGTAAATAGTCCATAGCTTTTTAGTCTCTGTCCATATGGAAGTTTTCCATCCCTCTAATCATTCTTGTTACCTGTTTTGGAACACCCTGTATTTCAGATATATCATTTTTGAAATGGTTTGCTCAGCACTGTTCATGTTGATGAAAATTCCTTTTGAATGCTAATACCTTTGCACTTAAATTTCTGACTCAGGCGGTCATTTTCCTGGTGGCAGGGACTTCAGTTTATGGAATGAATAATTTTCAGGTCCTAGTGGCTGACCCACCTCTATAAAATTCTTCAGAGGCAAGGAGGGTCTTTGCAGGAAATTTAGGATGTGTTGATATGTGGCAATTGATTTCCGTTTTAATAAGTCCGTCATCCTGCTAACATCCTATGCCTGCATATCCATCCTGATAAAGTTCTTTCATTGCTACCTGTGGCTTGTGTCTGGGAACCTTTTTTAAGCCTGGGGGCTGCAGTAGCGTCTGCAGAACGTCCTTTTCCCACATAGCTGTAGATCTATTAGCTATGTCCCAAATCCCACCTATACGTTGCCATAAGTGGTGTCTTGGGGAGATGTTCGGTTTGTAACACCTTGCATAGTCTGACTTGCATCATATCTCCTCTGCAGAGCAGAACTGTAATGGCTCTCCCTACAGGGTTTGTGCCCCTGTGGTTGGGGCAGGCAAGTTTGGCACCTATTGGTGCTTAATTCAGCATGGTAACGTACAGTCCAGTATGTGTCCTCATAAACAGAATGTGAAGCACATTTTGATATTGGGGTGTTTATTTTTTTAAAGTGGGTCCAGTATAAGCAGAGAAATATTTTAAATGAATTGATGTGAGCCCTAGCTACTCTATATTCTGTTCTATATGTGATGTCTTCAGTACTCCCATTTAGAAGGTCTTATACCATCATTTCATTTTTTTACTGGACTGATGTCATTTTTACTCAGCTCGTTGAACAAAGCACTGCTCATAGAGCCCTCATGCAACACTGTTTGAATGATTTCCGTCTGATTTCCCATTTGTAGCAATTTTCAGGATTAAATGGATTAACAGAAAATTATGAAAATAGTAATCATTAAAACTGGCATAGAGACGTGCAGGCACAAATTCAGTTATTAATTTTTTTAATGCTTTTTTTGGTGGAAAGAGAATGCCCGTAGGAGTGAATTAGCTTAATTCCAGTACAGTATATTAAATGGCTATTGTTGCCAACTTCTTTTCTTTACAAAAAAAGCTTAACTTGTTTCCATGTGGCTTCTGCAGTTTGTTCAATAACTGTTGGAAGATTAACTGAAATAATTTATTTAAGCTTTTGGGAAAACTTGGTAGTTAAACATTTCATCAGGTGAGCACCAGATAAAATGCTTGGTTGAACATACACTTTTTTTCCTTGTGTTGTTTCAAATGTTATGAACAAATGTATCTGGAAAATAAGAGTTTACATATGCAGATTAAGAATTAAAGTACTGAGCTGTCCAAGTTGATTAGTTATCAGATGTATTTCTCCCTGTATATTACCCGATTCAAAATACATAGTGAAGTGCACTCACTCAGGACCAGTGTAATCTGTTCTTAAGGTTTCCAATTACTAACATACAGTACTAATTATAGGTGCTGTATATGCTTAGCTTTTAAGGAATAGTTCTTCTATGACTGCATTACTTTCGGTCAATTAAACAATGTAGTGGAGGTGAAGGCATTTTTATATAGTTCTTTGTTAGTAACACCAGAGCAAGTTGTGTTTTTTTTCATGCTGTGTTGCTCTTTATAACATCTGCAGTATACTTTTTCCTTAGAATAGCTCAACGGATTGTAAACTGACTTACATAAACAAATACAAAATTTAAAGCTTGGCGTTTCACTGCAGAGCAGCTATGACATGTAGATATAGCCAAAATAATCTGGAATTATTAAAAAAAGAAAAAGAATAAATGTGTGAGTCCATAATTTATTGTTACTCTTTAGACTTAAAATAAGCGAACGCATCTAGATGAAAACCCGCTGGAGGATGCACAAACCACATACAACATATGTTTTTCCTGGAAACTAAAACATGTTTTGAAGAGAATGGAGTCTTTGGATGTTTTCTTATCAGCTGTTATAAGCACCTTTATCTTTCTCAGATAAGATTATATCTTTGTGAATAATGAATCTTATTAGTTTCCAGTTGTTCATTACTTTTATGCCCTTAATTTCTTTGATTACTGTACAAATTGTGCTGTATTTATTTGTTGATCTGTGTGTGCATGACTACATATTTCTAATACATAATCATTTCTATGATGGGTCTATTTATATGTAGGTACAATATGAAAGAGAAATTAAAAGTATGCTGTCACTTCAGAAGAATAACTTGCCAATAGAAGGTGACAAAGAAGATAACAATGAGCAGGTAATGGAAAATAAGTGTAAAGCTATGTATATTTTGTAACTTGAAGAAGAGGTGTTTTCCTCTAAAGTGTTCCATTCAGTAAATAGTTGCAAAATGCCTTTTAAGCATGGAATTTTCACCATATCATTTATATTGTGAAACAGTATTTTAACAACCAAATCAAGCAGATTAATTGAAAGAATTGTGTTAATATTTTTATCAAGGTAAAAAGAGACCCATAATAATCCGAAGAAAAAGACCGGTGTTTATGTTCATTTCTGGGTAGCTGCTATTTTTATAGTTTAATATTTTAATAGTGTGAAAACAGTTTTAACCTCTGAAAAATATTCTTAATGAAAGTACACAACATGTGGTAATTGATTTACATGTCATATTCATAATTTCGTACATTTTGACCTTTTCTCAAAAGAAGCAAAAAGCGATTGCATATCTAAGCAACAGACAAAAAGACTGACAAGGAATACTTAAATATATTCTGCTATATATCTGCACTAATGCAGGCTTCTAATCCCTCCTCCTATCTCCGTATAAATGATATAGTTCAAGACCATAGCTGTTTTCTTCACTAAAAGCAGTAAAGCTCTTTTAGATGAAATGTCTAAAAACATCTTGTAATAACTTGGAGCATGCTGGCAAGAGTAGTCACTTGTGACTATATGTGAAACCCCCTCAGCTAGTAGATATTGTAATAAGCAAAAATGGTAGCATCACTCCATTATTCAGAAAAGCCAACAGCATGCTTGTCCCTTAGGCTACAGCATTCATTAAGAAAAGCTTACTGGGCTGAAAGCTGGAAACAGATGATAACGGGATATGATTTTCATATTTAATGCATTCCTTGGAAGAGTATGTGTGCTGCAGATTGATAGAAGAATCAACTGCTACTTTACTAAAAGACTTTCTAGTTTGCCCTATAGCTACCGATGGAATCATTCAGCCAAGAAATTAACTTTTTCTCCTTTTACCTGCTTCATATATCTGCTAAGCAGGCTGCCTGGATGCCAGTAAATGTTATTATGCAGTTAACTGTTTGGTATTTAAGACTCTTATCAGAAAAGAAACAGAGGCCACACTATTTTGTTTTCATAGTAGGAGGAAGGTTTCCGTTTTTCTTTCTTTGGTGCGTTAGCAGGCATTAATCTAAGTTTATGGGAAGTTTTCCCCCCTAGATTAAAAAGTTAAAAACCTTGAATTTAGAGCATTCTTTAAACTATAATGTACAAAGCAATGGACCCCAGCCACCTTGACCTATATAAGAAGGCTTTTAAGAATGCATGAATTACATATATTCAGTTTAGATGTAGGTGAAGTAATAGATAGAGTTCTGAAATGCTGAATTTTTCTATTTTTTAAACAACATTTGATTTGAAAATAGTTGTCATAGGAGATACAATTTTTAATTTATAGAAAAAATATTTTTTCCTTTACTGTACTTAAATACCAGAATACTGGTGTTACTGTGGTTCTGAAAAACTTTCTTTTTCATTCAAAGTAGTGTCACATTTTGGGTTCTATTCGGAAGCTTAACATGAACGTAAAAAGTCAGTTTACATTGCATTAAAATTATAGTTAAAATTGGGGAAAAAAGGTTTATTTGCTGTGAAATACAAAGATGGCTTCTTTAAATTGTATTGTGGCTATGATGCTCAGAGAGAGGTTTCAGTTTGTCCTAGAAGAGGGTAACATGAACACATTAGTGCAGTTTAAAACAAAATATCCTTTTTGTGGGTGGTTGTAATTCTGATTTTAAGGGATCTTTCTGCAAAAAAACGACCTGAAGAATTCCCCTAGTTGTTTACATCCCATGTTTCATTTTCAAGAATACTGTGACTCTTGTTTTAAATTTGGTACATTTTTTTAGTCTAATCATGCTTTTTTTTCCTTCTTAAGTTTACTGTAAATCTGTTTAATTCAGATATGTAAAGAAGGTGAAATTCCTTCTGGGGCTTGCGGCTTGTGTAGTGCCATGAGCATCACTAAAATCTTGCAGTGAAGCTGTGACAAGGCCACTGGCAGAGTGGCTGCACAGGAGATCTCCCTATCCGGTGGATGCTCGGCACACAGGATGGTATTGTAGGTGGGAGGGGCTATTGACTCTGCCACTATCTGGAGGCTATGGCTCTAATGCCCACATACGTTTTACAGGCCGGTAACAGAGGTTACTTCAACTTGTAGGCCAAAGCATTGGCTGCAGGGAGTTGCACTGTGTGCTGATGCTAGATAAGGAATTAGATTTCACCTTGTCCACTGCCTTTGCCTACACTTTTCCTGCGTGAAGTCCAGTTTCTGTTTTTTGTGGGATGGTAAAGTGAATAATCCAAAAAGCATAAACTGATACAAATCCAGTGTGCAAATTGTGTTGATTGATTTGTTGCACAATGTGGATTGCATTACAACTATTGCCTTTTGGACCAGCACTCCAATAGAGTGATGGGCCTGATCCGCATTCCTCTATCGGACCTCAGTGAGCATTTTGCCTGGCTGAGTACTGTAGGATCAAAGCCTATGTAGAATTTATTTCTATATAAAAGCCAAGGAGAAGGTGCCATATCTCTTTCAAGACCTTACTAAAATTGTGAAGCAGGTTGTCGCAAGTAATGACAATATATCTGATTTTAATTCTGTCTGTCCTTACATAAATGATGTATATGTGGCTCCTACATGATTTATTTTTATATGAATAAACTGTAGCACTGAGGGGAAATAAGCATCATATTTTAAAGTTTAGTCTGAGAAACACCGCTAGGAGGGATCACCCAATTAACAGGTTCTAAAAAGGCCTGGCTTGCTTAAAAGTGATATATGAGAATCATTAAGGATACTATTGCAAGACATGAAGGCGAAGAGGATATATATCTCTTGTGTATGGTACTTACTGAGAGACCACATTTGGAAGTAGAGACTTCAAGAGAATTTTGTCTAATATTCATATATATTTGGGGAAAAGAAGAAACATTAGTTAAGTCAGAACTGTTATTTGCAAGGAATGGGTTTTGTTAATGAAAAAACTTTGTGTAGTTGGCCATCTTAAACTGCACTAGATGTTAATGTAATTCCAAATGTGAATGGTGACTTGCCGCACTTGGACATCAAAAGCCTGACAGGACTGGACTGGACTAAGGCATACTGGGACTTAACTGGAGGGGATGTTATGATGGGATAGTTTAATTTGAGCAATTGATTT